>JAHXHD010000482.1:0-50912 GCA_019857685.1 Papiliotrema terrestris
GATCAGGGGCGCGGTGTGGGAAGGGGTGGGAAGGGAGAGAGATAAGCAGATTCGCAGATAAGAGAAGCCGAGAACCAAACAATGACCGGGCCATCTCTCCCACGGTGCGGTGGGGTCAGTGGCGGCGTGGCGATTATGGCCAGAGGTGTGTGATAAGACGCTGGCATTGAGAAAGACGAATGCATGCAGATCAGTTCGAAAATACAATCATACACAAAGGAATGCGGTAGCGGGGATTTGGAACGCAGATCGACCAGTCTTGACCTCCTTGATCAGGCCATGCTGATATTCAGCCACAACGCTCCGATGTTCGCCGTGGCGGTTAATGACCAGGAGGCTGACTTACCTTGTATAGCTCGTCAACCATGTCCAACAACATCAAGCGGAACGTCAGCCCTGTGTGCCCACCGGGACTTGTGACAGCACACACCACTCACTCTGACCCTTTGGCAGCACACAGATTGACGGTCACGGCTTTCTGTTCCTCCACTCTGGAGATCTTGCTGTGGTAAGATACTTGACCGATCGGTACCGTAATGTCCACAAAACCGGCCAACGCGGGTAACATTGCCCCATTACCAAGACCACTAATCAGTCAGCGAGAGTCTTTCGGCAGTTGCAACCTCATTGACCCTTCAGGGATAGCCCCGTCGTCGTTGAGAGCGACCTCTCGATACACTGGAAGACCTCCGGACCCAATGTCGTACACCAAGCTGCCAAAATCAGCCAGCGATCAATGGGTCCTGGCTCACAAGCACTTACATTCCTTTAGATCCGGTGATGTCATTCGAAGGCAGAACCTCTCCATTGAACCAGTTTGCAAAATCGCTCAGTGTTCGCATATTTTCGTCGTTTGCGTTCTCCAATGCCTCTTTGTCCTTCACCGCGTCGTACCACCTTCCGCGGACCCAGGGATCCACCGGCGGATCTCGGCCGTCGTTCTGCCCTTGGTAAGTCTCCTTGAATCTCTCTCCGCGACCCATCAGGCTGTCGAGACTGTTTGTGTCCTGCAAAGCCTTGGAGACCTTACCGGTATCACGTCCATACCCACAGTACTCCCCGAGCTTGCTTTCGATTCCGTAGTGGACGCGCTCCATACCGAAGGTCTCTGGGAGATCGCAAAGAAAGGTCTCCACGACATTCTGTGCCGCATCCATTTTCTGTTTCGTCAAGCTAAGCGGTGTCCAGAGGTACTTGGGAAGAACAGTATGGGCGTTCTAAGAGGGGGGCTGAAAGCCCGCCATCCTGCCCCTCAACGTCTTGTCGAGTTGTCAAAACCTTGCCTGACCATGATCGGATCAAGTCGGTGAACGACTGGGGTTTACGTTGTCATGACGCCCGCTGTGTCAGCCCAACTCCTGGCTGGGATAACGCCTCGAGTGGAGTAGTCCCTCCGACGGCTGTGCTGCGTTAGTGCTGAGGACAGCACCATTCTGACTACTCCGTGCCCATACAGTCGGACGATGGCTGCGGGGCCCCTGACAACACGTGTCATTGAAGCTGGAATGTTCTTGCCTGAACCTTAGGGGAGGGGCACCCCAACAGCGGCAAACGCGCATGGCGGGTCGTGGACGGAGGGCTGCTGGTGATGAACGGCTGGGTCTGGCATACAAGAACTCCGAATAAGGTATCGATACGGATGCGCAAGGGTTCGACTGAGGCGGGGGCAGCATTTGGTTCCAGTTACGGTGCGAATGAGAAGGCAGGACGGCCTGTCTTGACAGACGAGATCAGGCCAGCCTGAAAAGTCAGTGGGAGGAGGAGTAAAAGTAGTCACGCGCCAGGGGTCTGCTGTTTGACCGTGAGACCGACCTTGGCGAGCCGGTCCACGAAATGAAGAAGCATGAGGCTTTTTTCTGCAAACCTGCTATGATCCCCACAGCAACCCTGCGCCGCGACGCGCGAGTACTCGCATCCCGTTGGCGCCATAAGATTCTCGGTGATCGCCTGCTTCTCCTTGACACCCGAGATCGAGCTGGTATACTCGACTTGGCCGATCGGGTTTGTCAAGTCCACGCTACTGGTAAGGGAGATGTCTTGCTGGCTGGTACAAAGCTTCCGTCAATCAATATGCTAGCGACGGTGTAAACATGAAGCCCAATTGTCGCGCTTGCCTCGGCCTTCTTTGAGTTCGTCCTCACGGTACTCAGGCTGTCCACAAGGCCCAAGACCGACCAGCATTCTGGAATCAGGGCTGCTACCTCCTCAGACATGCTGCACTGCTCACATGCTTTCGGACCCTGTCTCGTTGTCATACGGCAGCACTTCTCGTCGAAACCAGTCCCTGAACTTCTCCACCTCACGAACGTTGTCGTGATACTGCTCCCAAGATCCTTTCGTTTCTGCCTCACGCCACAAGTTGCGGATTTCAGGGTCGATCGGGGGACAGCGACCGGCGCCTGTGTAGTCAGAGTAGAACGTTAACCCGTTATGTAGCCAACCGGGTTCGCCTTCTTGGACTGCGGTATGCGGGGCGATGGGAGCGCTGGGTGTCCCAGAGCTGCACGACAGGCCGTCGAACCAAGCGGTGCAAGGGTGGTCACGCTGTCTGCGATCGGAAAGTCTTTTGCAGCGGCATGCCCAGGCCGGCAATGCGCGCTGGAAGACCGCCCGCGGCGTGGCAAGCGACCGTTGTTGCGAGAGAACGGTGCGCGAAGGCGCTTGATGGGGACAGGTATCGTCATGCCATGCAGAACGTCGCGAAACACGGTCGAGCGCTGCGGCACTCACCGTCGAAATCGTCTGCCTTCGTTCGATCGGGGAGGGATCTTAGGAGCGATCGGTCAAGGCAACTGCAGGAGACCAGTCATCCCAGATGGCCCGTCAATGAGTCTGATAAAACGCGCCAGCTTGCAAAGAGGATGAAGCCTAAGGCCGATCCAGGTCGTCATTCATGTCATTACTCCACGTCCATCCCTCCAGCACGCCGCGTCGGCTCCTTCTTCCCCGGTACATCCTTTGTAGACAGTGTGTTTGAGGCATGTAGCCGGATGGTAGCCCACGGATTTGTCTTGAATGCCGGGTGCTCCATTACGGCCGGTATACGCTTAGCCTCAAGAGCACTGGGGATGAGCGATTGGCAGCGCGCGACCTAAGAGCAACACTCACACCTGTTTTCTGCGCCCCATCTCTGACAGCGTACGGCCCTTGCCCTCCCCAATCTTGCCCTTCTCCTCCTTCCGCCTGGCCACAGGATTATTTTGCCCCACTGAAGACGCTTTATTGAAAGGCTTGACGTCATGCAGACCGGGCGGGACGTCGATGTCGTCGATCATGTCTGAGAGGGCAGAGGCGATGTTGTCCAGCTTGCCGCCCGCCAGCTGCTGCTTCGCTTTGCGTTTCTCTCGACGGGTGTGAGAGCGGGAGTAAGGGTGTAATGGGACGTCGGGAACGACTGAGAATCAGTGCGCCGAATATGAGCGGAGAGTATCGGCCGTAAGTCGAGGCAGGCCGACTCACGCGATGAAGCGGGCAGCTTTCCCTTCTTCAACTTCGAGAATGAAACATCGCTGGGTCCGATTTCAGACTGGCGTCAGGCAGACTGGAAAGCGACGTGAGCAGCAGCTTACACTTGGTCCGGCCTCAGACGGCAGGCGATCATCATGACCAGGAAGGAGCTTCTCGACC
The DNA here is from genome assembly GCA_019857685.1 of Papiliotrema terrestris. NCBI lineage: Eukaryota > Fungi > Basidiomycota > Tremellomycetes > Tremellales > Rhynchogastremaceae > Papiliotrema > Papiliotrema terrestris. The sequence continues at coordinate 3,628 of JAHXHD010000482.1, forward strand.
TGGTTGTCGGGTACGGCGAAGCTGCGCTTGGACGCGAGCTGAGCGGCCGGAAGATGCTTCTTCGAGGTGGAAGTTTTGGCTGCGCGAGGCTGGAAGGTGAGCTCTGCACCTTATGCCAGCATGCGATGCCCTACCATATTGACGGTGATATGATAGTGGACAGAGGTGTATAGATGGCGGATCCATGGACCCGAGGGAAATCTGAATACCACGGATGAATTTCGGTTAAATCGGCTGAGCGCGAGATGATCGGTACCAGATTCTTTCGGGCCAGCCGACCAATATTGTTAATCGCTTCACTCTCGTCGTCCATCAGCAAGCAAAGGCGATAGCGGAGCAAGCGGTGCGAGAGGTCCACAGGCCCCGCAGCAATGTCGAGGTGAGCTTGGAATCTCCTACCCCCGGTCTTATCGAACAGGCTGCTAACGACACAGCCTGAAGCCATGGCTCGGGTCACTGCGCCCTCGCCGCGCTGCCTCACGACTGATCGCGGCTTCACTTCGCAAGTCCACCACCTCGGCCAACTTGCCTTCGCCTCTGGCTTCATCATCCGATCTCACACTCGACGACTTCCCCTCGTTCCCATCCGGTGACCCCGTCGTCGCTTCCCTCAACTACGCAACCGACACAGAGCTGATCGGCGCGTTGCTCACCGATGCGCCGGCTCAAGCCGTCCCTCCACGGTCCGACAGAGCCGCGCGCAATCTCGCTTTGTCCATGTCCAACACAGCCAAGCTCTTCCGACGTAGCCCATCTGTGCCTGCACCACGGAGTGCACCCAGTCCATACGACCTCGACTGGACATCGTCCATTGACCCTGGACTAGCGTTCCTGGCCCTTCGATCGCGCTCGTCCTTCACCCAGTTCATCACTTACATCCGACCCCGGGTAGCGGAGATATATGCGGCCCTTCGACCGAGTGGGATGCACCAGCTCTTCGCGTCGGATGTGCTGATCCACTCGGGGGATGCCAAGGCCATTCATCGGATCATCGAGCTCGACGCGGAGACAGGATCTCGACTCCGGTCAAGCGCTCTCGTCGCGATGTACGAACACATCCGACCATACCTTCAGGATGGACGACTACCGCCTCTGTCGATTCAGGCTATCAGGTTCATCTCGCACGCGATGATAACCGAGGGGAACACTGAGCTCATCCCGGAGATATACGCGGCTCTCGTCAACGCGACGGACATCTGGGAGCCCAAGGAGTCGTGGCCGTTCTTCGCGCTCATACTGCACATGCTTCGACTGGACCGGGTGGACGAGTCCCTGGCGATGTTGCAGCGCTTGATAGCGGCGGAATGCCTCCCGCAAGCCGCTTCGGGACGGACGGACCCGAACCATCCCGAGGCGAAGCGGATATTGATCTTGTCGATGGTACTGCGCAGCTGCCTCACGTACGGGATGTACAACCGGATCAACGCGATGGCAGAGGAGCTCGTGGCGATCATGGAGCGTACGCGGGTGACGCGATACGTCCCCGAGACCTTATATCAGCTCTGCCGGGTCGACATCGCCGGCAAGAACCCGAATCAGATGGAGTGGGCGGGCAAGCTCTTGCTCCGTTTCGCCCGACTTCCAAATGCCCCGAGGCTCCCCTCGGCAATCATCAACATGTTTTTGGAGAACAACGAGGTCACGCGCGGGTCGGAATGGTACCTCCAGCTCCCCGACTCACACGAGCCGCCATCCGCCATCCAGATCATGCGCATGGCGAGACTCCTGCCGAACAAGCGTATCCTCACAGCGTTGCTCAATGACGTACTCAAGCTTCCGGCGGACGAGTTCCGCCCGCACCAAGGCGAGTTTCTCGGATGTATGGTGGCGGCCGAGCAAGTCGAAGCCATGTTGGGCCTGTTCGATACATGGAAGACGACGTTGCGGCTTACGCCATCGCTCGCTGTGGGGATGATCAAGCTTTTGAAGCGGAAACGATCGGACGACAAGGAGGCGAAGGCAATGATTGATAGTATCGTCACGTACTATGCGAGGACGGCCGAGCCTACCGTAGCACGGCAACTGACCCTCGCGCGGATATACCTCCTCCGCCTCGGCGAGGCTGCAACGACTGCAAAGACCGACGGAAGCCGTCTGAAAGGCATCAAGGGGGAAGTTCTTGACGTGCGGCATTACGTCAAGGATGTGATGCTTGAGGACCCGGCTGAAGGCGAGCTGTTCACAAAGTATCTCGCCGATCATGGGATCGTCACCCATGTCTCCACCGAACATCTGTGGGAAATCTGCTTTGCCGGGAACTGGAAAGTCCTTGATCAGCTCAAGGATCTCCTCGCGGTCACGTCAACAGCGGACGACTTGCCAACAAACGTTGATGCTGGCTCGGAGGAATCAGGTGCTTCGGCGAAGACGAACGACCAAGGCGCCGAAGCGCATTACACCGCACCGACAAAACGAATGATTGACCTGCTCTCAGTCGTGCGTGCACACAACTTCGCCGAGGCCGAAACGGCGCTCAACCTCATGGGCAAGGAAGGCGACGCTGTGCCCCTTGGTCTACGCATTGGTCTTGCACGTCGTAGCGCGCTCGGTGGGTCTTGGTCAACAGCAATGAGGATCTACACGAGCGTCGATGTGGCCCAGCGAGAACGGGAGGTGGATGTACAGGCCCAGGCGAAATGGCGCTCGACGGGAATATGGCTCGTCAAGAAACTACGGGCGAGGCTTGGAGGAGCAAGGGGCGGGACCAACGAGGCGGCTCGCGACCGAGGCGAGCTGGTGGAACTTGTGCTGGGTGATCTTGGGTCCAAGATGGAGGAGCAGATGACGGCCATCCGGCTTTCCAGCGCCGAGTGGGATGAGCGAAAGGTGAAACAGGAGGATGCGATCGTGGCATTCGTGCAGCGTAGCTGGGACGAGCTGCGAGAGATTGCCGAGCGGATGCGGGCGGAACGATTAGCGGAGCATGTGGCCTGAAAGGCGGAACATGGCATGGCGGTCTCTGATGACAAGTGGCGAGAGGGCATCACAGGGGAGGGAGCGATCAGGCTGTAGCATTTCTCTCCCAAAAAAAACTTCAATGTATCACCTTGCAGATGCGAATGTGCGCCGCAGTTGATGTTCAGTGCGCCTGGCAGATCCTGTTGCATATTGATCATCCGGTCGTACCCTGCATCAACATCGTCAAGTAAGCTAACGGCCATTCTGGACCCCGCAAGACATACTCCCCTGCCTTCGGACAACTTCAGGCCGCCCATATGGCCAACAACACGTCTCTGCGCTACAGAACACCAACTGTTGATCCTCTGCATCCCGCACGGCACGGGCGCGACGCATGAGTGGATCACAGAGCCGGCCTCGACATCTTCAGCATGATCCTCGGCGTCCCTCCTCCCGCGTTGCCATTCCCGTTCCCATTCGTGGCCGCATCGCCGGGCACCGACGCCGGCGTGCCCGACCGGGGCGTCTCACTCCCCGCAGCGTTCTGCTGAGCCTGCTGCAGGGTCGAAGAGGTGTTGGCAGAGGGGACCGACGTCGACTGGGCCGATTGCCCAGATTGTAACGGCGTGCCTGCCGTTGGCGTAGCCCGTAGAAGGCTCAGAACGAGGTTGGCCGCGTCGATATCAGCTGGAGAAGGTTCGATCGCCTGTTTGATTAGCTGACTATGGCGACTTGCCGGGGCTGCTGGCTTACGTCGATGGACATCAACTCGTCCTCCTCTTCCTCGTCCTCGTCGCTGGCAGCCTCTGAAGCGTCGTCGGATCCGTCGCTCGAGGTACTGCTTCGCTTGAACACGCCATCTCCTCCTTTCGCAGGCGGGACCTTCTTGCCCCTACGATTAGCCTCCTATATGCGCTGTATCTTGCCTCGACGTGGACTCACCCTCGCATCAGACCAAGCTTGTCCCAGAAGTCCAGCCTGATGATCTTCTCCGGCACGCGGTACTTCTTCTTGTTGATGATCATATCCTCATAATCCATCAACTCGCGTGCCTCCGGATCCGGAACGACCGTGATGTTCCCATTGTTCCTCATGCCCCGATGATCAATATCGACCGTTTCCACCCCGCCGCGGACCGTCCTCTTCCGAGTCTGGCGTCAGTCCACCGACATAGCCTGAGAGGTACAACCCACCATGACCTGCTCTGCATGGTTGGGACACATCCACTTGCGCCCAGCATTTGGCATGCTAGCCAACGGAGGGGACAAGCAGTCGAGGTGCCAGTGCAGGGCGCAGTAATCGCACGAGACGATCTGCCGCCAGGTCGATTCCGGGTCGGTGGTGTGTGAGCGGAGGGGCATCGAAGAGCCGCCGCAAACGTAGCATGACACGGGGCGGGCTTTTGCATCGCGGAGCCGCGTGCCGTCTCGTTCTTCCTGGAAACCCCGTCGGCTGTGGGAGGAAGCGGGTTGACGGGGGTGACACGCGGGATGGAGACGATGGACGAAGGCGGTATAGTGATGGTGAAGAGGAGATCCAGGAAAGAGATGGGGATAGGGCGAAGTGGACAAGCCAGATAAGGTCACAGAAGGGTGCGATCAGCGATGTATACGGGAGGGGCTTGAACAGACTCACTCGTACTTGGTCCTCGTTTCTTCCTGGTCGACATAGTTGCCCCGAGAGTCCGTAGCGACTGCCCATTAGTATCGGCAACCCAGGAAAGAACAGCCGAAGATCAACCCACTTCCGCTGAAGAACTGCCGGATGTCCAGGGGCAGCTTGAACGTAGCGGGATTCTCCTCCTCCACACGCCTGATCAACTGCTTGAACACCGTCGGGATGGGTCTGGGTTCGCGCTGAGGAGAGGGTTGGCGCTTAGGGGCCTGTACGTCAGCTTTTGCCATCCTATCGTCGGGCCAACCACTGACCCGCTCGAATGAACACTCTTTGCAGTACCACGTCTCTTCCTCGGGCAGCTCGTCCACCTGCAGCGGCGGCTCGAGGCACATGAAGTGGAAAGACCGGGGACAGCCATCGCAGCAGAGGAACTTGCCGACACCGCGACACGCCGAGCAGAAATCCTGGTTTGGCTGGGGTTAGCCTGCGTCCAGGTTGGTATGCCAATTTACGCACGACATCTACGTTCCGCTTGCCCTTTTTGCGCGGCACTTTGCCATCCTTGTCATCCTTCGGTAGATTGCCGACCTTCACACCCTTCCCGCTTGCACTCACACCCGCACGCAACGTCTCTGGCGGAAGGACCGGCTGCCTTGCTCGACCGGACCGTCGATTCTCAAATCCCTCACCCGCTTCGCGAAGGAGAGTGTCTGCGCTGGCATCCGGGCGGCCGGTCTGCGCGGCTACAGTAACTGCTGGTCGAGAAGAAGAAGGGCCGGAGCGGGTGGAAGCCGAGGACGGGAGGATCTCTTGTAGAGCTTGCGGGAGGGAGGGGTCAGGTGGAGGGGCGAAGATGTGAAGGGATGCGGGGAGGTTGGCCTGACCGGATGTCGTACCGGCACCAGCGCCGGATGTACGTTGAGCAGGGGGAGCGGATGGACCGGGCGTGGACGTGTTTGAGCGGGTGTTGCCGGCCGTGTAAGGGACAGGGGCATGGATGTTAAGAGTAGGGGGAGTGGAGTTGCGCGAGCGGGATGACCGGCCGGGGTTGGGCGCGACTCTGGTTGTTTAGCGCTCTGTACATGTTGCTTTCTGGCATGGACCGGTGCCATTGTGCCACCATGCATGTGTAGAGCGGTGAAGGAAGGTCCAGAGAGGCGGATGTGGCAGGGAGGAAAGGGGTGATCAGGTTGCGATGCAATACGCACTCGAGGATCTTCCGTCGTTTCCTGCTCGATCCGCCTGCCGATCCCGGGCTGTCCGTCTCTCGTCCCTTTCCATCTCTACCCTCCGCATCGCTGTCCTCCACCTTCTCGCCATCCTGGACCGCCGCTGGCCTCTTGAAGTTCAACTTGATCCCACTGCCCAACGACGCAGGTGGTGGTGTCGCGACTGATGCAGCGGGAGACCCGGCATGTCCATTCGACTGTGCCCCTCCGGCATGCATGGGCGTCCCCGAAGATGCCGGCTGCGCGTGTCCGGCCCTAGTAGAGGGAGGTGGGCCATCCTGCTCCCGCCAATAACCACCCGCTCCACGCCCAGCTTCAGCTCCCTTTGGCGTCGACTGTCCTTGCACCGCACCGTTCCCAGACGGATGACCCCGGTCGTACTCAAAGTCCCGTTCTCGCGGCATGCCGTAGCTTGATGGACCGTTGAGATGTGGTTGGGGTGCATGAGGTTGCGGTGGTGGGTGGTGGCTAGATCCGGTGTGTGGCGGTAGCGCGCCGTGCCTATTTGGATCTGCGCTATGCCGGTAGTCGCCCATGGGTGGCCCGTTGTACTGCGGTTGGTGGTGATGGCCACCCGGATAGTGATGATGTGGAGTATGGGGTGATTGTATGGGTATCGAGGGCGAGGTGGACGCTTGATGATGAAACGAGTGGGCCGACGAAGGACGGTTTGATGTCATTCTGCCTCGTCGGTAAGCGGTGACGAGATATGTGCCTCTGTCCTGCCGGGCGCCAAGAAGGGATGCGTGCGCGGTCTGGGGGTATCGATATGTTATGTGAGAGTCCGCGCCGGGTATGAAGTGGGGGATTTACGGGACCGAGCAAGGGATGGCAACAGTGAAGCAATAGGACTGAATGCGCAATGGGTGGGTAGGGGTTGAGTGAGGGTACGATGGATGCAAGCCAAGTGCCACACTCCTGACGATCCCTGCCCAAAGTGGCACTAACCTCACCCACGCCCAAAACGGCGTTTTAGTCCTTCCCGTACCGCCGTCACAAAGGTGGCACAAATCCTCGCACCCTCACACTTCCCAGGCCGCGTAGTCGCAGCGAGGCTGGTCAGCGGGACGCTGGAGAATGGGGGGCAGTATCGCCAGGTCGTGTGGCGCATCACATGCACGGCGAGGGGTGGGTGCAAAGGTTATTCATCCGTTTTCCAGACGATTCCGCTCCTCTCAACGTGAGCGAAGCTGATCGCCGAGCCCAGGGGCAGCGAAGACAGCCTGATCCATTTGCAAGAGGCGCGGGCAACTGTCACAGACAGGTCGGGCGTGGAGCCAGTCGCTCATACGAGTCTCAGCTTGACATTGAATGATCGGTGCGACGATAAGCGGAACTATTGACTGGACGATGCGGCACGTATTCCGAGTTCACACCTCGCGTACTGGACACGCCCAAAATGCACTACCAGCACCATCACAGGTGCATTGCGCCAAGCTCTAGCGTACATAGCATGCAATGCATAAAAACGTCGAACGCAATATGTATGCCCCTCTTCGACCCATCCCTCCACGAAGTAAGAAAGGACGGGAGATACGTGAGCTCCCCGTTTGTAGCGGTACCAGTCCGTCTTTCCCTCGTCGTAGCTGTACTACTCCTCCTGACGATACACATCCGAGGACGAGCTCGTTCGCAGTCGTACGTATATGAGCTGAACGAGGGATGAAGTGAAAAGATCAGGAGGTGATGGACATCGCTTGATGCGTCGTTTGTGTCGACTATGTGGGCTACTGAAACAACGTTTACTCACCGGCGAAGACCGTGTCGGGTAGACAGGTTGCCGGGACCCTCGAGAGTGCGTGACGGGATCAGGATCCATTGCGCCGAAGACAGACGACTTGCTTTGAGCGAGGAGATGCTCCGCTTGTCTGAATTACTGCATCGTCATTCAGTCCCATCCGCCGCCCTCCGCTCACTATCCCTGAATGATCTTCACCCGGCTTTCAATGCCGCTTACAGGACGTCTCTTTCCCCGAAGCTTCGGACTAGAACCCGTGCTTCGGCGGATAGAGACATCGCGTGGACCTCCGCTTCATCTCGCTGTGTGCCCACCCTTACTTCGTGCCGCTCTCTTCCAGTCATAAACGGTAGCGTGAAGCTTTGGATTGTAATCGCTTGGCGTAGCGCCCCCAAATCTTGGAGCTCGAGCCTGCGCAGGGGCCACCCCTGGTGCTGACTCACCGGTTTCTGCTCTGCCGAGCCTACCCTTCGACTCAACGCCTACTCGCATTTGACATGTTCGAAGCGATCCGAAGGGCAATCAATCCGAGGCTCAGCACCTGTGCTAGCTTCGAAGGCAGTGCTATCGCGCTGAGATTCGTGAGATCACGAGTGGCGCACCGGAACCCGTCTATCATGTTCACTACAGGAAGAGGACGACCCGAACAGGATGACCGATTTCGCAAGCTACATGGGCATCACCGTGGCCCTCATCCTCCGTATCATGTATAAACGATCGGGTCTGGGACTTCGCTGTACAAGCCGGCAATCGAAGGATCGAGATCGATGAGGATGGTTTCCGCTTTATGACGGAGTACATTACATGCGGCCCATGCGAGTAGAGGCGATACGCAAGCCATGTCACCCATGCAGATCTCAGGCTAGCCAGGGAAGATGCCGGCATAATCTTCGGTACCCACTTATGTTTCGGGAGATGATCCAAGCAACCCCTTCCCATAGCAACTGGACACACCACGAGATCGAGCTGGCACAATACGAAGTGCGACCAGACCGGGCAGTCCGGGGGGTGCTTGTGCTTCGGCCTGACTCTTGTCAGCGATACTCATATGTACCGAAGCCCTTACCTGGACGTCCGCACCGGTGCAGTCACCTGCCACACGCCGTAGCGTCAAACGCGTGAGCTGGGCGAAGCTTCCAACGGTGAAATCTATGACATCCTCGTGCACCTCCAGCTCAACAAGATTTGGGGCAGATCGAAGAGCATTGCTGACGCCAGCCCACCATCGCCTCTTTCGATTGCCGTAGGTAGTCAATAGGGAGACTGATGCCAGGGAAGGATGCTGCCGTATCAGGCATGCGAGTGCTTCTGCATTGCCGCTGTCGATATGGTCTATCCGGAGCGAGCTCAGTTTGCTTGCGGGACGGGATATATCGACGATTTCGACGGATGAGTAGCCCACGTCTCGTGTCAGTTGCAGATCTGTCAGAGAGGGGGCTATCGAAGACAGCAACCCAAATACGGTCAGTGCGATCATGTCGAATGGAAGGACGAGTCGAACAAGCTGTGGGAAGTAGGTGCGGCGACGTCGGAGCAAGCCGTGCACCTCGTCGGCTACTTCGCTTGCATCGCTGCTCCATGGATGCTTGAGGCGGAGTTCGAGGCTTGTGAGTTTCGCCGCCACGGAATGTAAGAGCTGCAATGGGGCGTGCAGGTCGAACATGTTGATCTGAAGCCGGACTGTACGCACCCACGCGACGCGGGCCGAGAGGCGACATATGCCGTGCAAGACGCCCTCGAGCCTTCTTCCGGCCCAGGCGATATTTGCCTCGTCTCCCGGGTCGTCGCCGTGTCGACAATCAACCGGATGCAGAAGGTTGATCTCTCGCCATATGCGCGACTCGACTGTCGGCTGGAGTCGCCTGGAGACGCGCGCCAGGGAAAGAAGCGTGGGAATGCTGCACAGATCCGCCACCTCATCGAGGACGTTATCTGGCAAATCCGTAAATCCTGGTCCAGTGAACCGCAAATCCGGCGGCATGCTCATCCCGGACCACTTGTCGCGAAACGAGACGACACGACAACCCGAACAGCGGGCCAATCAGCAACTGCAGGACTTGGTCCGGCCGTGGACGGTAGCGGGTGCAGTCCCTCACATGCATACCCACACACCCCTGTGCGCTGGCAGAAAGGAGGGAGGCTCGAGGCACCCAAAGGCTCGTCGGCGATATCCGAAACTAGCGTCCCCGACGTCCAAAGATTGTGTCATCCGACGCTGCAAACCCATGCGTCCACTGGTTCAGCATGCGGCAGAAATAGACCACCCCGTCCGCATGCTATTAGACCCCCCAACCCTCTTCTCCTCTCGTACATTCACCATCATTGTACACAGTAAATAATGGGGACGGTAGACGAGAAGAACGTGCTTCCGCAGACTCATGTCGTCGAGCAGCCGGTACCGGCCCCTCCAGCTAAAGGCCGGCGGATGATCCGCGCCCTCGCCTACGGCCTCTCGGCCTGGCTGCTTGTCCGGCTCTGTCTCTTGCCTATCTTGTATCCCTCGTGGTCGCCTTACCAACCCGAGAAGGAACACGACACGCCGTCGTCGTCTTGCGCGCAGGCGGAGCCGGTCGTGCCCCAGGCGTTCGACACTTCGGAGCTCATCAAGGGCAACGAGGGCCGTATGAGGGAATGGCTATCCGGAGCGGTGCGCGTCCCGACGGAGGTTTTCGATGTGATGGGACCTATCGATGAGGACCCGAGGTGGAATGTGTTCTACGAGTTTGCCGAGTGTGAGCCCGGCCACACGTCATCCGGTCGATGGCTAATCAACAGACCTCGAGAAGGCGTTCCCCTTGGTGTGCGTACCCGCTGTAACGGGGTGGAGGATAGGCACTGATGGATAGCCACCAGCACCTCACCCGCTCCCGGGTGAACACCCATGCTTTGGTGTTCGAGTGGGCTGGCTCTGACCCCTCGCTCAAGCCCCTGCTGCTCACCGGTCACCAAGGTGCGTTTTTCGGCGCGCGCGTTAGATGGGCGACGCTGATTGTAGATGTCGTCCCTGTGCTCAACGCCACGCGCAAGCTGTGGACCCACGATCCCTTCGGCGGAGAATTTGAGGAGTCGACCGACTTCATCTGGGGTCGAGGATCCAGCGACGACAAATCGGGCACGATCGGCGCGCTGTATGCTGCTACTTACATGCCATGGTGACGAGCTCACGCGACAGGTCCGCTGTCGAGCTGTTGCTCGAGTCTGGCAAGTTCTCGCCCGCTCGTTCCGTGGTCCTCGCGTTCGGGTTTGACGAAGAGACTGGCGGCAAGGTTGTTAGTCCCAGCTGACCGTGTCGACGGGATGAGCTGATGGTCCAGGGAGCTCTGTACCTCGGCCAGTGGCTCGAGGAGAAGTACGGCAAGGACTCGATGGCGCTTCTCATCGATGAGGGATCCGGGATCGAAGACTTCTTCGGACAGGTGAGTGACAGCTTTGACCGAACGGCTGCCTCGGCTGACCGCAGTCCTTCGCTACGCCCGCTGTCGGCGAGAAGGGGTACCTCGACGTTGAGATCCGGGTGGAGACCCTCGGAGGACACAGCTCCGTCCCGCGTGAGCTTCTCTCGTGCCATGCCCAGAGAGTTGAAGCTGACGACAGCCGAGCATACCGGCATTGGCCTCATCTCGCTCCTCATCGCCGAGCTCGAGAAGAACCCGCACGAGCCGTACCTCAACCCAAACTCTCCACTTGTGACCATGATCTCATGCGCTGCGGACTACGCGCCCGAGACCCCCAACAAGCTCAAGCGAGCTATCCGCAAGGTCGAGAAGTCGCTGGCCCTGACCTCCCTCGGCAAGTCCAAGGTCGACAAGAAAGCTCTGAAGGAGGTCGAGGACTGGTGGGTCAAGGGCAGCGTCAAAGATGGAGCCTTGATGCCCGGGATGGGCAAGGCCATGGTCAGCACGACCCAGGCTGTGGATATCATCAACGGCGGGGTCAAGGTCAACGCTTTGGTACGTAAAGTCTGCGTTCCCCAAACGTCAACAACACTGACAAGCAGCCCGAGGTCGTCACTGCCGTGGTCAATCACCGGATTTCTCTCGCTGAATCAGTCGGCGAGCTGCAGCAACACCTGCAGAAGGTCTTGGGCCCCGTCGCGGCCAAGTACAACCTCGCTCTGGAAGCTTTCGGCGAGGACATCGAGCTCGAAAACTGCATGGGCGGCTCGAAGAAGGACAAGAGCCCGAAGAAGGGCAAGGTGATCTTGTCGGAGGCCTTCCACTCGTCGTGAGTCGTATTCGGATGAGTCTCCTGGTGTAAGCTAACGCGCAGCCTCGAGCCTGCTCCGGTCAGCCCGCACCACACTGACGATGCGGCGTGGCGAGTCTTTGCTGGAACGATCAAGGGAACGTACGCGACTCGCCCCGAGGCCAACTTGACTTTGGCCGCTGCTTCTAAGGAGCTCCAGGTTGCGCCGACGATCTCGACTGGAGTGAGCTGCCCCAGCTACGTGTTGATGATCACGAGCTGACGCGCAGAATACCGACACAAAGCGATACTGGGCGCTCACGCGCAACATCTATCGGTTCGCGTACATCCCCTTCGGTGGAAATGATCTTCACGGCATCCACACCGTCGACGAGCACATGGTGAGTGACGTCGGTATCCGCGAGTGGACTTGACACTGACCCTGTCCAGATCGCCAAGGACTTCTACGAGCAAGTCCGCTTCTTTGCAAACATCATCGTCAATGTCGACGAGACGAGAGAGATCTAGGTTGGTGCATGAGGGGCCCGATCTTAGTGCACTCCACCTCGCGAGTATAGACAAAAGTTGGAAGCCGACAGGGAGTTGAAGAAGAGCAAATAAGAGATGCATAGTTTTCTCCATTGCTCCATATAGAGATCCGAGTCCGGGGACTGGCCTATTCTGGTAGCACCGTCGCCGTGACGATCGGTTCCGGTCTGTTCGTTAGTCAGCTGATGCAGGACGGGTGCCGCTGCACTCACCTCAGATGGAAGACTACCTTTTTCCGCACGATCCCCACGACCTCATAACTCCTTGTCCGTTCCCTTTCATCTCTCTTCCTCTTCTCCCTCGCCTGGACCCTCCGCCGTTTTTCTTCCTCGAGGATCCTCGCTGAATGCGCCCTCTCCTGTTCATCGCCGTCCTCCTCGTTGTCGTCCTCAGCTTCCCATCTGGCAGGGCTCGAAGCCGGATCGAGTTCGGAAGAGTAATCTCTGGGTGCGCTGGCAGGGTAGAAAGGGCTACTTGAGGCGGGCGGTCGTTCGACCATGGGCGTCGAGGGGAAGATATCTGGGTCGGCAGCGAACAACGGAGGGTCGTCCTCTTCCTCGTCGTCTGGTACCGACGCTTTCACGGCGCTCTCATTCTGACGCTTCTTCTCGGTCGAGCCGCCTTGACGTCGTTTTTTCGCTGATGTCGCTCCGTTCTCTTTATCATCTATCCCTTCCACATCTATCTCTTCGTCTGATGCATCTCCCTCGAGCGTAGTTCCTGCTGCGCCGCCCGACTGTCCCATCGCTTTGCGTATGACCGCATATGGCTTTTGCAGGTTGACAAACTTGCCGTGGAGCAGATGATGCGGTCCAAGATGCAAGGTCGGCTTGTCCTGCTCTTGAGCTTAATCAAGAAAGTAAGACAGGGAACGTACGGGCCGGTCGAGGCCTAGGACGCCGACAACACCGTTGGTCTTGTCGCCTTCCCAGGACAGCTCGCCTTGCAGCTCGATCAGCACCAGGTCGCCGCCTAGCTGAGCAAGTGGACCGGTCGAGGGCCCCGCTACTGGCTGCTTAGCGAAGTGATGTGGGTGCAGCGGCAAATTGATGCGCATATCGTCGGGGTGACTGGGGGATGAGTGAGGAGGATCATGACGGCGAAGACGTCCAAAATGCCTTGAACGCGTTACACGCGCGGTGGAGGCGAGTTCGACCGCAGACGCGAGCGGCGATCCCCGCTTGGAAGGGAGCCGCTCGCGATCGCTGGAAACCGGCCAGGCACGTCTGCCGAGTGACTCATATCTCTCCCGGTATGACGCACTTTGCTTCTGCACCCAGGCCCTCTCACTCAACCCACCATTCACAAAGCCCGACGCCTGATTGTGCCCCCTTCGAGCCCGATCGATCACGAGTAGTCGGCTATCTATGTATGATCCTCCGGCTACCCCTTCCGTCATGGCTCGGTCACCTGGCTGCTGCATCTCGCCGTATTTGAGCGCACCCGTCATCGCGCGGCCTCGGCATCCTCTAGCGTATTTAACCCCCTCGACCTCCTGACCAACCCCGCGATGTCGCGCGATTCAACCGAACGACTCTTGCCCACCACCTCAGACTCGTTCCACAGTCAACCACCACCAAATAACGACGGATTCGAGCCCACAGCCCCGTTCGCCAACATGGGAGTCAACCAGTCGACCGCGCGGATCCTCGCGCCCCTTTCGTTCGTCGTGGACTTTGCGTGCCAGGTATACGGCATGACAGCCAAGCCAAACATGAAGCAGATCCACGATGCCAACCCCTGCGCCTTCTCGCCCCAGCCCTTCGCAATCGCGGGCTTCTTCACACCGCAGCAAGTGGTCCAGCTCGTGTGGCTCCGTGAGCTCTTTAGGCCCGATGCGCAGGTCGAGAAGGGCACGTTACGGTACGTGCCGTGGTACGCGCTTGGAAACGTGTGCATTGCGGTGTGGATGGTCCTCTGGGCGAGTTTGACAGATATTCACTCGCGGTCGGAATAGTGTTGATACCAGAATTCGAATGATCTGAAGGGTTCGAACATCCCGGTCACAATTAATACCCTCACGCAGCTGTACTACCTCTACGCGTTGAAGGACCCCAACCCGAGGACTTGGCAGGCGAAGTTGACCAACATTGTCAACATCACATTTGCTGGAGTGTGAGTGGACATTCCAACCGTCGTGCGCAACCCAAGCTCATATTCAGCGGCGTGCTCGATCTGTTCCACAACACCACGGCCGCCTACTTCCCAGGCGTCGCCCCCAACGCATTCACCACCGTCGCGACGGTCCTGTCCGCGCCTCTGACCGCACTCGTCTCGCCCCTGCTCTTCGGGTCCTGCATCGCGTACGACCTGTTCGGTGTTGCGATTGGACAGCACCAGCTTGCGCAGAAGGCGCTCGGCTCCCTGACGAACGGTGGAGGCGGAGGAGAAGGGTGGGCGAGGCTACTCGGTGCGCTCGGGTTGGGTGTGAGTGCTATTGTGGGCACGAGGGCGTACAACGGCGCCAAGTGGCTTTAAGGCAGGTACAGAGTAAGGGAATCGGAGACAGATGTATGCATGTGTACGAATTGGACGTGAGTAGCTTTGAATTGGTGATCAGCGATCTTTAGGCCTGTAGTCGACCAGCCTAGTGTGCCCGATGCCGTGCTGGTAAGCGAACAGGTCACGAGCTTGGCTGCATGAGTCTTGTTTGCCGCTCGACATCGACAGGATCATGCTGGCTTGGATCGGGGAATACTGGTAGGGACGGGAATCACTGCGGCGCCTTGACGTGGTGAGCGACTTGCAGCGAAGCCTTGACAGGGTTTGGGCTTTGGAAGATCTGGATGCTCAGCTTAATGCTCAGACGCAACGAGGCATTAGGCGCACCTGGTCAAGCTCTTCCACTGCGACTCGTCAGTTGCCATTTACGCAAGGGGCTCCAGATAGCACGACGGGATTCTCACAGGTTCTGTTCCTCGTCTCGACCGCAAAGAGGTACCAAGCTAGCGCCTCGATCAAGTCCCAACAGATGAACGGCAAGTAAGTCCCTAGCGTCAGCGAACCCTCGGACCAGAATGATAGGACATCTACACCACCCGATCTTCCTCAGGGCTGGGCGTCAGCTTGCGTCACAACATGGACACCATGGAGCTCACCGATGGGGATGATAAAGTGGTTCAGGAACGCTACAATCAGCTTGTCCACTTCTTCTCGGCGAGGCGCTCATCAATCACAAGCAAGGTTCAAACTCAGGACCATCAACCCCATGCCCGTACTCCGCATATCCATCGACAACACCTCGCTCGGGTACACCGGCAGTAAAGGTTGATACGCCCAACCATAGGCCGCTCCGAAGAGGATCAAGAACGCAACAGCCGCTCGTGAAGCGGGGTGGTTGATGCTGCTAGAGTCGGTGACGGATGTGTCGGTGTCGACGGTGACGTTCGAGGCGGCCGAGGTGCCCATCGCACATGCGAGAACGGCCGCACAGAGTAGAGTTCCAAAGATGAGGACTTTGCGGCGGCCAAGGGAGTCTGTATTGTATGTTCCGATGAGGGCGCCGACGAGGGACACCACGGAAGCGATCAGGCTGGAGTCAGTATACATGGGGGTCGGTCGTGAAACATGGATGAGTAGTGCATGGGCTGTGGAAGAGTGGGAGTGAAGTTGGCCGACAGGAAAGGCTCGCACGTCATGACTAGCTGTCGGCGGACGCTGTCGACTCCGACTGCAGATCAGCGGGCTGTCACATTTCTGCATCACGAACAACAGCGCTGACCTTGCTTGTAGAGGGCTGGAAGCTGGACACCTAGTCAGCGAGGTCATGCGCCGGGGCAACACGCACGAAAAAAGATCTTCAGCATCAGTACCCAATCTGACACAATACGCGTGCACTTACAGTCCGTTCCCGCTGAGCTGCCCAAACGCCCCCATCATGATAGCTACGCATTAGCGTCGTCCGCGCCCAAGGAATATCGAATGTCGGAACTGACCCAGAATGATCCGCCTGCGGTTCGCCCTCGTCTTGAACAAAAGTCTGTAGTCCCATCGACGGGCTTGAATAGCTGCCGTCGCCTTCACACTCTGCTTGATCTGCTCTACCTCCATCTGCACCAGCGGGGTGAGCTTGCCGTTTCCGTGGAACGTCATCAGTACGTCTCTCGCTTTCTCCGGATGGCCATTGGCGTACAGCCTGGCTTCAGCTCCTCCTGAGGCGTGAGAGAAGGTCGCTTACCAACGAGGTGACTCGGGCATAAAGAGGATTGTGGAGACCATGATCGTACTGTGTCTCAGCAGGGCCCACCAGAGGCCGACACGACGACTGACGGGAATATGAGCTGGCTTGTTCTGATCAGCAAGTAGCTCGGGGGAGCGCTCTCAAGCTGCTCGCGACTCACATAACGATGGGGATTCGCCAGCCCCAGTCACCTGACATCTGTCAAATCAACAGCCACCAAGCGCGGGAAAGAAGTCACCTACGCTTGAGGTACCGATGCTTATACCGGTAGCCACCACACTGCCGATGACTGGACGAATCAGCATACTTCCCCCCATCGGCCCTGGCACTTACCCCAGCAGCTGTGGACCTTAGCGTCCTGTGTCAGCGCTCGTGAGGCAGAACTCACACATTGAAGAGACCTAAGGGTGAGCGTTCATTCATCAAGAAAGCTCGTACGACTCACCCGTCAGCTTCCCCCGACCTTGTGGGGGAGCGAGCTCGACTATGTACGGCGGTGCAGCTGGCATCAGCGAGCTGCACCAGCTTCCCCGGTGAGCTTGGCGTACCAGGTTGAATCATCCCGACCGAAGCGCCCAGGAAGAACCGCCCACAGAGGAGCATAGCGATATTGCGGGAGAAGGCAACAAGTGCCGTGCCGAGTATGTACAGCAACGAGCCTGGCATTAGACCTCGGGCCGTCTGGCGAGCTGGGCCGAAGCCTCCTCACAGAGAAACATCCCACCCCTTCTACCCAGCTTATCAGACTACCATGAGCACTAACAAAACCGTGGGGGGTGCGACGCGCGATGATGGGCCCGAGCCAGAAAGTTGCCACCGCCGCGATGGGCCACATGCTGAACACGAGCTGTTAGTCAGTGCTGTGGCCTAAAAAGGAATGGTGGCGAGTAGGCGGGAATGCATGTGCCACTCACCCCTGTTGAGACACCCAGGCCATCGAAGTCAACTGTGTTCAGTTGGTGGGTCTCGAGTGCTGATTATTGGGCTTACAGTATGCCTGGTACATGGGTATAGCGCTGTCGGTCAGCGCCACGCCACGAAGGCAAGATAGCTACTGACTTGATCGCAGTCATGGCGGCAATGGCATAACCAGCTTGGAACGTTGCGAGGAAGGCGATGCTCCACACACCGTAAAGCTTGATCATGCCACTTGAGAGAAGCGGTACATCTGTCTGTCAGACCTGGACACCGAGCGACATGAAAGCATACGGGTATCGACGACGTCGAGTGAAGACCGGCCGGCCTTCTCCTCGTCGTCAGGCAGAGATGACCCCTGGCTCGCTGGTGTTATATCCGGGCTAGGATTAGGAGAAGATTTGATGACCGGGGAGCTCATCGTGAGGCTGAAAGGGCAAGCGGTATGTCAATTTGTGGGGGAGACAAAAAGAAAAAACAACTGCAAAGGGACGAGGAAGTGAAAAGAACAGAGGGAATGTGACGCACTTGCTTCGGGATGCGACGATGGTCATATATCCCACAGGGTCACACATCACTCTGTACCATGCGCAATAACCACCTTGTCCGATGAGAGGAGGACCGCCGAGTGTTTCCGGCGCTATCTTACGTCTGTTCCTCCAGGTGCAAAGTGCCCTCCTTTCAAGCCATCTTCTGTTGGGCGTTGAGTCTGTCGGTAGCGGCGGTGAGGAACCCGGCGCCGATGTACGGTAGGTGAAGACCGCCGCATCACCACTGCAGCCCATTGCGACGACGTCGTCCTTGATGCAGCTTCAGAGTTGAGTCACACGACTCTTCACCAATCCCTTGCCCCGTTGTGTTAGCCATGGTCCAACAATAAGGATACATCTCTGAGGGCTGTCATTCACCGCACCTCTTCCTGCAGCCTTCGAGTCGTAAACAGACTGAGTTCACTGTGCTTTCCGTGTCGAATCCTGAGTCCGAGGCCGTGACCGGAGAGCTCACCGAGGACTCGCAAGAGACAGATCTCCCAAACGGGCTGCCATCGATGAACAGCGTGTATAGTCTGGAGGTTGTGACTGTCGCCAAGTAGTCGAATTGCGAGCTGGCTCAAAGTCAATTGGGCCGGTCTGGCTCGACGGTCTCATCATCCCATCTTCAAACAGACAGCTTCCATCGATGTTCTGGTGGGCTGGAGCAGCGCAGCAGCTCGATGCGTTGACGACCGCGGGAGGACCCTCCGGCGACGGATAAAGGTAGATATCAAACGCCTGCAAGCCTATTTTAGTCGCGTGGACGCGAGCCTGAAAAGTGATGACGCATCTTGCGGTCGCGCTCTGGCCACCCCCTCGCCCGTTGCTATTGTATACGCCAACAACAATCACCCATACACCTTCACTCCTCCTGTTACCTCTGCTCGCTCAGTGTCACAGGCTCGGATCGTGCCCTTGCCCACCATGGCGACGTCTATGAGGGGTCTCACCCAGGTACGCCAAGTCCCACCACCCACATTGCTGCCCCCGAGCCCGGCTCCTTCCCCTCGTGCTCGGTCCGTTCTGACCCCGTAGTACATCTCGGACCTACGAGCATGTCGTGTCCGCGAGCTCGAGGAGAAGCGGATCAACCGCGAGATGGCGCACATCCGGACAAAGTTCAAGGATGGGAATCTTGATGGCTACCAGAAGAAGAAGTACCTCGCCAAGGTTGTCTTCACCTATATCCTGGGTTACAAGGTGGATGTGGGGCATATGGAGGCTGTCAACTTGATCAGCTCGCCCAAGTACTCGGAAAAGCAAATCGTGAGTGATAGGAGGGATACACTATGGTGCTCTGGGAGACGGCGGGGGCACAGCTGACCGCAGGGGTACCTCGCGATCACGCTGTTGATGCACGAGGGATCAGACCTCGCTCGGCTGGTGATCAATTCGATACGGAAAGACCTGGAAGACCATAATGAGGTGAACAACTGCCTAGCGTTGCACGCCATCGCCAACTTGGGAGGGAAGGAGATGGCCGAGGCGTTGAGCGATGCGGTCTACCGATCCATGATTAGCCAGTGAGTCGGCATCCGCGATTGGTGCGGCCGGACAACTCTTCTCCCGGCGTTCACGAGCCCTGCGGAGATTTGGACAGCGCACTGACGGCAGAACGTCCTCCACGTTCGTCAAAAAGAAGGCGGCGCTCACGCTCCTCCGGCTATACCGCAAACACCCCTCGGTGCTGGATACGGCAGAGTGGGCGGACAGAATAGTCAACATGATGGGGGATCGGGACCCGGGAGTGGCTATCACCGCGATTACGCTCACCACGGCAATGGCGCAGGGGAATCTGGATGCGTTCAAGGGGTGTTACCAGAAGGCCGTACAGCGCTTGGACCGCGTAAGTGCACCATGATTGCGATGATAGACGATAGCTGACTGAGCAGATTGTGTTCGACGGCGACTTGCCCCCAGAATACATCTACTACAAGGTTCCGAACCCGTGGATGCAGGTCAAGCTGTTGCGGCTGTTGCAGTACTACCCTCCGCCAGGTCAGCTGCCAGGTGTCAGCTTTCAAGCGTAAGCTGACGACAGATAACGACAAGATCATCGACATGCTGCATAATATCCTGCAGGCAATCATCGACTCATGTCAAGAAACCCCGAGAGTGAGCTAGGAGCATCTCGAAGTGCGTGTAGCTGACGGCAGAACGTACAACATAACAATGCCCAAAATGCTGTCCTCTTCGAAGCCATCAACCTCGCCATTCACATCGACCCCGAGTCACAGATCGTCGCAAACGCGTCGGTCCTGCTCGGCCGTTTCATCCTCGCAAAGGAGACCAATGTCCGGTACCTCGGTCTGGACGCCATGGCACATCTGGCCGCATGTTCGTCATCGCTGCTTCCGGTCAAAAAGCACCAAGACACCATCATCCTCTCGCTCAAAGATCGAGATATCTCGGTCAGGCGGCGCGCGCTGGATCTGCTGTACTCGATGTGCGATACGACGAATGCGAAGACGATTGTTGGCGAGCTTGTGCGATATTTGCAGGTTGCGGACTATAATCTTCGGGAAGAGATGGTATTGAAGATCGCGATTTTGACAGAGCGATTCGCAACAGAGGTGAGCCGCAGGATCCGCGTAAGGCGAGTAGCTGACGGTAGTACGAGTGGTATGTCGATACGATATTGCAGCTCATCTCGGCGGCGGGTGATCATGTCGGGGCGGAAGTGTGGTACCGGGTAGTTCAGCTCGTTACAAACAACGAGGACTTGCAAGCGTATGCGGCTTCGGCGGTGTTTACGCATCTGCAGGCGTCGACTTGTCATGAGAATATGATTCGGGTTGGAGGTGAATACCGCGCGGACGGGACGAATCAAGAAGCTCACTACAGGCTACATCCTGGGCGAGTTTGGTCACTTGATAGCCAATGAGGAAGGCTGCAGCCCGATCGAGCAGTTCCAAGCGCTTCACTCGAAAGTCAATCTGTGCACCGCGCCAACACGCGCCTTGCTTCTTACGACATACATCAAAGTGAGTAACCTGAGCGCATTGCAGATCCAGCTGATTTGTAGTGGGTCAACCTATTCCCGGAGATCAAGGACCACCTCATCAACATATTCGAACGATACACTCACGTCCTCGACGCTGAGCTTCAACAACGCGCATGCGAGTATCTCGCCCTGGCCCGACGGGGCGAGGACGACGACCTACTGGCGACGATCTTTGATGAGATGCCCGTTTTCCCCGAGCGCGAGTCAACCCTGGTCAACCGTCTGCATAGCCGAGGAGACTCGGCGCAGGACAAACGGACATGGATCATTGGCCACTCGGCAGATAATCGCGAACGGGAAGCGGAGAGGTTCAAGGGGTTCCGGAAGGGTACGGGCGATTCGAATGGCGCGCTGGCGAACGTGGAGGAGTCGAGACAGCCTCCAGCGCCAGCCGCCCTGCTGGCACAATCGCCGTCCAGTCAATCTGCCGGCCCGGTTGCACGGGCGCGATCGCAGAGTACGGGCATCGAGACGATGATGGGCGCCAGCTCGAGTAGCAACACGGCGGACGATATCATGGCGTCTTTGGCGGATCTGGATCTCTCGTCGGGCGCAACGGCGGCGATACAGGAGGAGCCGCTGCTACCTTCTTCTTCGGGGATTTTGACGCAATCACCGCCTCAGATGCAGTCTTCGCAGGTGACTTCGCCGCCTGTACCGGCCTACGCCAACGGCTCTGAAGGCATGAAGGACATTGCCACGCTGGGAGGGGTGGCGCCGTCGTTACTTGCGCCCTTGACGGTCGCCCCGAATATCGAGAAGGTCAGTGCAGTCGATAGCAGCATGCCCGATCCCGCTGACTCGCAGTGGCTCGAGCGCCTATCCTACTCTAGCGAGGGAATCCTCTACGAGGACGACACGATACAAATCGGCGTGAAGTCAGAATATCATGCCGCTCTCGGCCGCCTGGCACTTTTCTTTGGCAACAAGCTCGACACGTCACTAGCGGACGTGCGAATGACAATCGAGTATCCCAACTCGGTCACACAGACAGGTTTGGACATTCGCTTCCATGATGCGCCGGTAACGGAAATAAAGGGCAAGGCGCAGGTGCAAGAGATGCTGCATGTGGAGTGTAAAGGGTTCTTCAGCGACCCGCCCGTCTTGCGCATGACGTACGAGGTCGCCTCCGGTGTGGAAAGCCATGGAAAGAGGACATTGGTTCTGAGGCTGCCAGTGTTCTTGACGCGTTTCGTGGAGGGTGTGACCCTGGAACAAGCGCCGTTCTTCGAGCGATGGAAGATCATCGGCGGTGAGCTGGCGGAACATACTAAGGTGTCATTGGTGCAGGAAACTGACGCCAGGCGCGCCGAGAGAAGCGCAAAAGATCTTCCCGATCAAGTTGACGCAGGCGAACGAGGTGGATCTTGCGAAGACAGGCAAGGTCATGTCTGGCAGTCGACTATCCGTTCTCTCTGGCATCGACCCGAACCCATCGAACGTGAGCTATCGTCACTTCCACCGGGTCTGGTAGCTGACGGCAGCTTGTCATTGCGGGCGTGCTGCATATGACCACGACAGGCAAGGTCGGTATACTGGGTCGAGTCGAGCCGAACAAGGACGCCAGTCTGTGCAGGCTGACTATACGGAGCACGAACGAGGATGTGTCGGCGGAGATCCTGCGCCTGACTTCGAAGCCCCTTGATGCGGATTTGGCGGTGTCGTAGGCGGTCAAGAGGTTCCTACTGGTGCGGCGGCACATAACGAGCACACGAGGGTGATGAGCGGACGATCTCTGTAGCGTTTTGTACGGCGTATCGCATACGTGCTGATGCATGCCTTTACTCACGCGGCGGAGTCAGCTCGATCAAGCTGACCCGCGGCTACTCGCCAAATAGGCAATCATCCGTGAATACAAACGAACAGAGGCCAAGCGGCAATCTGTGCTCTCCGTTCGTCGGCGTCATTAGTTGCATGAAATACAAAGCCCTCGTTAGATATATACAAGTAGGGTTCGACATTCGAGGACAATGATGGTGCTAGATAGGACATTTGACAAGCTTGTCGCGACGAGCTGCGTACACACGCGCTCTACTTTTGTGCCTCGTCTGTGCCCTCCCCGTGGGCGTCCTCGCATGACACGCGTTGCCGCGTTGCGGTGTCGCCGGACTCACAGCGCCGCTTCGACACGCACCGCGCCCTAGTCCCTGAATCCGCCGTTCTTCATCTTCCCATCGTCCTGCGCCGGCCCGTCGATGTTGAGCTTGGCAAAGCGCTCCTTGAGCCAGTCCTTGGCGGGCTTGCCGTACTGCGCCTCGTAGTCGGCGACGCTGAGGGGCACCTCGGCGTGCGGGGTCACGCGCAGCCCGTGGCGCTGGGACGGCTACGAGTGAGCGGGGGGTCACTTCACCAGATCTCGCATCACTCACGTAGGCGTCAAACGTCGCCGAGTGGTTGACCACGCGGTTGTCCCAGATCGCGACGTCGCCCGCCTCCCACCTCCACCGCGTCGTCGCGTCCGTCTGCTGCGAGAAGCATTCCTTGAGGAACGCGAGGGTCATGTCGCTCTCGGCCTTGGGCACGCCCACGAGCCGCGTGACGAACCCGGGGTTGACAAACACCGCCTTGAGGCCCGTGACGGGATGGACGCGCACGACGGGGTGGATCGTATCGATCGGCTCGCGCAGGGGCACCTTGTGCCCCGCGGCCGAGCGCGACGCGGCCTGGTTCGACCCTGTGTGGATTGCGTACAGAGATTCCAGGTAGATCTGGTACGGCCGCGAGAGCTGAGAATAGACGTTGTACCCGGACGACCACAGCGTGTCGTTGCCGACCTCGGGAGTCGTGTACAGGCGGAGGATGGTCGCGCCGGGGGGCTGGATCTCGTACGTCACGTCCGAGTGGAACAGCTCGGCGCGGGAGAACGCGTACAGGTCGGGCCGGGAGTTCTTGTCAGAGTAGACCACTGCCGTCAGCGCGACTCGGGTTCTCGAGATGACTGAGTTTATGACGCACCGACAACATCGTCGAGGTCACCGCGGCGGGGGACAGCGTACGTCGGGTGCTTGTGCAGCGGACCGAAGTGCTGGCCGAGTTCCCGCTGTTTCTCGATCGTCAATGTGTGCTGCTTTCGGAAGACTGCGGATGAGCACGGGTAATGGTACTGTTTGAAAGCAGTGCACTCACACACGACGCCTCGTTGCGCAACGAGCAATGCACTGTTGTGAGCCGAAATCCGACATCCCGCGGAGTGCACCCTGCTCAGGCGACGAGGACCACCACTCACAGGTCATCCCTCTCCTCGTCTCCCAGCTCTTCAAGTTTGACATCTCCACCCTCAATGACGGTGCCTTGGCAGATACCCAGGTCCTTGATCGTCCCGCCCCTCGCCTGCACCCAAGCGCGCAGCCGAGCGTGGTTGGGGTCCGCGAAGAAGCCTCGGTCGGTGACTTCCTGAATGGGGAGAGGGGGCTCAGAATGGGTACGGGTGGGGTTATAGGCTGCAAGTCAGCGGTCGACACGACACGAACGACGCTGGTTAACGAAGGCAAGCAACGGGCAGGCGCGGTCGAACCGAAGAGGAGCTGGGAAGAAGGACACAAGGGAAGGACGCGCTTACGAAGCAGGTCGGCGTAAGGGTACGACTCGTCGATCTCTCCGAAAGTCTCTCCCTGCCTGTCAGCACCGGCGTTCCACTTGATCGCGATTATGAGCCGACGAGGGCGAGCGCTTACGACGTAGTTGAAGGGATCGACCAGCTTCGGCTCTTGCTTCTGCCCGTTCGCGACGCCGTTCGAGGTGTTCGCCTTGGCTGCGTGTCCATTGGTCGCGTGCCCGTTGAGTTTGAGCTTGCCAACAGTGGACGCCACGTCATTGACGGTAGTACTGATCGTCGCCGTCATGCTTGCGGTATACGGCTGTGGTCGGTATTAATCTCTCTTGCTGTTGTCGTGTGAGCGCTGCTTGTGTGGTCGTACGAGCGTGTCTGGGAAGCTAGAAAACAAGTCTCGGTGTGAGGTTCAGTTATGAAGTAGCCGGGGCAGTCTATCGGCTATGTTCTATGCAGTCTAGGTGTCTAATATACTCTACAGGAATCGAGTCGCAACGATGGTGTGCTCGACCGTGATCGATGATGCTGTGTCAGACGACGACGTGGTACATGCGAAGACGTGCGGCCTGGTGCAAGTGGTTGCGTGCTCGTTGCCCATCGCACATTGGCCCTTTTCCCAGCAAGTCCCAACCTCGGCGCACTGCGATATTTCCAAAACGCCCCAGGCACAGACGCTGCATCTCGTAAGCATCCACCCAAACACCCTTGTTGTGCCCTGACCCGTAACTTGGATCAAGCGCATCAGCCGAGGGTGACCGGGAGGATTGGGTGATTTCGGGCGGAAAACAAACTCGTTCTGGCCGTAGTGGTCCCTGATCTCCCGTCGGCAATCCCATTCATCCCAGCGAATAGACGAGTGCGGGCCCAGGCGTTCCGACTCGGTCCCGCGCTTATACGGCCGGGCTGGTGCGGGAAATAGCCGAAAAGACCGAGGCACACCTGCGGGTTGGTTGCCAGATAGCGAAATGAAACTGTCAATACAAGGATGACCAGGTTGTTTCGCGCATGACACCGATGGTCCCTTTCGACTGCTTGAGGCGCATCGATGCGTCAGCCGGCGGTACCGGCGGGCCTAGTGTGCGGGACACATGTCAGAGGGATAGCACGATCAGTAGCCGGGGCCTCACATTGGCAAATGCCTTTGTAGCCGAGCACGCCCATGTAAATTCGAGGGTGCATGCGCTGATCCGTGCCCCATTCTGCAACAGGCAAAACTTTGCTACACACTGCGGATCCCACATGACGGACCAGGCTAGGCATACTCCGTCTCCAGGCCGCAGCAGCAGGCACAGAACACAACCTGATCATGTCCCGTAGAGTTGATGCATACCGTCTTCAGTCTCGCTCTACCGACACAGCAGACAGGAGCGGATCTCATGTGCCTCTGGTACTCGCTCAACATACTCGTCCAAGAGATCCCACGCGGCTGCAGAGAGCACAACATGGCGACTCCAGGCAGACTTCTCCATGTCCATGCCCGTCCGTCCGTACATCAGGCGCAAGATGTCGATCGAAAGGCACCTGGAGCCGTACCGGATGTAATGCCGCACGACTGGCCGCCCCAAGTTCGAGTCAGCGACACGCAGGCGGACATGTAACAAGACCGCAGCCGAAGTGGGATGACGGGCGTCTTGGATATCCATGATCCATTTGGTTCGGCTCTGGATATCGATTTTGCACAATGAGACGTTCTCGGTAACGCGATCGGCAAGCTGGGAGCTGAGGAGGAGCGTATCGCGACACGGGTGCGTGTCCTGGCACGCAAGAGATAGAAAGACGCTGTGAAGCGTAAGCCTCTTCATAGTGTCATTGCGAGGGATGATCTTGTACTGGCCGGTCAGCCCAAGATGGACAGAGGAGTACTTGAATGGGAGATCAGACTGACGAGCCTGTTCCACAAGTGTTCCCCTCCCGTGCTTAGCGATGCATGTCCACTGAGCAAGGCTGGCAGCGCGAGATCAGTGGACCATGATTCGGATCTCGCCGAAAAGAACGTGACTTTCGAAAGGTCGTATCGAAGGAGCAGTTTTCGGACTTGCTCCAGCGTTCTCGCAGGGACCTCTTTGCCGCCCGTCCACACCGCCAATCGCTCCAGATGCGGGGCATGCCCGTCCAGGATTCCCTGGAGAAGCTCGCAAAAGTCCTGACAAAAGACGTCCATCTCCAAGCTGCGCAGGCTTGGAATTCTCGGCATCCCGGCCTCTCGCGTTGGAACCGAACCATCCGACCATCGCCACGGACACACAGTCGCCGCAGGCGCGGGAGGCGAGGGAGTAACGAGGACAGGATGTGTTCGGTATCTGGGTGGGATATCTTGAGGGTCAGGGACCCGCATGTGACGAGCTCGGGAAGGGCCGCGAGAATGATCGATCATTTCGAATCCGCCAGGTCTGCCTGCCCGCGCCAGATTGGCTCGATGTCTCCGCGAGTCGCCGACGCGCAGCCTTCTTCCGCCGCCGACGGCCATTCGATGGTGAGCGACTTGATGTAGAACGCCCCCTGAGGTCGTCGGCGAAGCAGCTCGATCAACCCTTCGATTCGATGGACAATCGTGATGTCGTGACCCAACCGGCGTGTCATCCTTGCACTTGAAACATGTTGCGCTCGGGTTCTTGATCTGTTTCATATTGAGATCCCTCAAGCTACTGACTCGCCGGCATCTCGCAGAGCAGAGTGCGAGAGTGCAAGTTGCAAACCACCATGTCGAGGGAGGTCAGATGCGATCACCTGCAGCAGGGTCTCTCCGAGCTTGAGGATGGCCGGGAGCTCGGCGACCCCTTCATCGGCCTTGATAGGTGGACTCATCCAGATTGAAGCTGGTAATCAGAGATAAGTCGAGTACTCAAAAGCGTGCTGAAAATTCAAGAAGCTGATCCGTGCATGTAAATGGGACGAGAACGGGGGGAGGGCAAAGGCGATTGACTGGTGAAGCGTTTCAATTGCTGAAACCGTGCCTGATCGGCCTCGTTCCCTTGAATTCATAGATTGTCAACTGTATACATATCTCTTGCCCGCTGGAGCTGTGCGAGCTACTGTCCTCAGACCTACACACACATATTCGCATGAGCGGATCTCGTCCTTTTCTGGAATATATTTCACATACTCAAGCCGTCAGCAAGCCGGCATGGCGGTGATCAAGGGACGAGCTCAGCCTCCCTTTGGGCTTGCGCTCCCACGCGTTTTCGGTTCTTGAGCCCGTTTGACTTGCACTGGCTGATGCACCTTCCCGCCCGCTTACGAGCCTTACGAGCTTCGAAGACGGGTTTCATCTTGCTAAAGCTTGCCTGTTCTCAGCTCTGGGTGCTCAGCAGAAGATACACCGTTGGCGGACACAACGAGGTGGCTGGAAATATGCCCTGTCCAGCGTCACACAATCAGCCATCCGTTTAGCGTCGGACTGATCCAGGTTTCGCGCCCTAGCCGCCGAAGCTTACGACCAGCTTGCGTCGACCCGAGCCTCATGACGTATCTCCATAGACCGCCCGGATGATCATGACATGCATGTCTCTGTCTCTCTTGCTCCCTTCTCACAGGCTTCTCCACCACAGCGCTTTGGCCCTTAGCCTATCACGTCGGTCGTGGAGCCCGTGGATGCTGCACCCACTGCATCGGCGCAGCAGCGCCGATGAATTTATTCTCGGTCTTCCCCGACTCATGAGGGTCTGCCCCGAAGAGCGACATCGGGAAGTGCGGTTTGTAAGGGTAGACCGACTCCAAATCCTGGATCTGCTTGTCTGTGAGAACGTGAGAGATGGCGTTGATGTTGTCGGTCAGGTGACTGATCTTGCGACCGCCAACTGACTATCAGTCTTGAACCAAGATGTTCAAGACGATCTCGCAGACTCGACTCACTGATGGGGAAGACGTAAGGGTACTTGAGCAGAGCCCAAGCGATCGCGACGGAGGTGACGGTTGCGCCATCCCCGATCTCATCGGCGACGCGGGCGAGAGTGTCAGACATTTTCTCGTCTTGCTCGGAGATTTCTCCTCGCAGTTTTTCGCCGCTCTTCTTGCGCTCTTCGAGCTGCGCCTTTGACTGCCATTTTCCCTGGCCGATCACGCCCCAAGGTGCCAGACCTAGACCCTCTTTGCGACACATGGCTGCCTGTCAATGGATGCTGACACTTCGTATAAAGTGAGGACTGACGGATGACCTCTTGCTCGAGCTCACGCTCGGACAGACTCCACAGGCCTTGGTAGAGGACGAACGGGGAAAGCGAGTTGTATCGCGCAAAGGCGTTCGCCGACGCTACGATCTGGGAGCTCAGCTTCGCTGTCTCACGTCGAGAGTCCCTCGCTGAGACGCGACGTACCCAGGCAGGGGTGTCGGAAACGGCAGGATACAGGATGTCCCCCTTCATCACGTGTTTGTGCAGACCACGCATGACTTCCTCCACAGAAGTGGTGTACTCCCTGAAGTCAGCATGAGACTGTGCGGCGGAATGCTTGACTTGCCAGAAGTGCACGTAGAAGATGTCGATGTAGTCTGTCCGCAGCCGCTTCAGGCTGTCTCGCACACTTAGAGACATGCTCTTGATGTGGTTGCCCATCGAGTTGGCGTCCTTCTCGCGCCCGTTGTTCCCGGTGTATTTGGTCGCCAGGACGATCTTGTCCCGGACCCCGCGCAATTCCATCCATTCCCCGATCCATTCTTCAGAATCGCCGTCGTGGTACAGGTTGGCGACGTCGATAAAGTTTCCTCCGGCTTCATAGAACGCGTCCAACAAAGCGAAGCCGTCCTCTTTCGTGATCTCTCCCGTCCGATCTGAGCATAAGCTGAGTCTATCGAGTCTCACGTACCGGCCCAGCCTTTGCCCAGGGACATCCCGCCCAGGCAGATCGGTGAGACTCGGATTCCAGCCGTCGGGGAGAGGATCCTCCGATTCGAGAGCGGGGTCTTTGCGACTGCCATTTTGCTTCCTTAGAGCGTCAAGATAGGTGGGTGTATTCACAAAGAGAGCACGAGCATGTCACACTCTTATAACAATCTCAGCGGAGGCATGCTTCACGACCTCCACCCTGTTGTATATCACGTACGTCATCCGCTTTCGGTGTCCTCGGAATGTTAGTAAACTCGCGAGTCTAGTTGTGCCGAGGAACAGTCGTTACTCTCTCGATCGTATGCAAGGCTGAGGCGTGCCCTCGAGGGACGAGCATATCGTCACGAGTGAACGTGTACGACGTTTGACGTACGAGGTGGAGGCCCGGTGGAGGTCGGCGATCGTTGGTGGAGGGCAAGATGACCTGATTGAACTTGGGCGTGTCTATGACCAAACCCTGTGTTCCCTGGGACGAGTCGAATCTGCAGCACTGGGCCCGGCAACGTCTCGGGCCGGGTGTTGTCCCGGGCAGATGCAGACATGATACAGGAGCTGGTAAAGCTTCTCACAACTTCTACCTAAGGTATCTCATATCTCATCCCCTTCTGCTCTTTTCCGCCGCATGGACCATTTCGCGATCCAGCTCATGAGGACAGGAGCGACAGTGATGATGACCCCTCCTAGGATGGTGATCGCTGAGAAGATGGCAGCAAGCTCGAAGCTTCCATTTTGCCGATCTATCAGAGCTTATTTTAGCACAACGCATGGCGGATTGAGTGTCCACTCACCGCCGCAGATGACGGGCCCAGCCAGAGACGGAAGCGCGCACAGGGTCCATATCATGCCCAGCCGACTTCCATTCTCGTGCAGCGGACTGATTGCCGCGCAGGAAGCAGTGACCAGCGACATCCAAGCGCCGCTCATTATGCCATACAGGATCAGGCCAATGACGACCGGCGCGTCCGCGAGTCCTCGGGGGATCCAAAGCGCGAACAAGACGACGGCCGAGATCGCTCCAACCGTAGCGAATACCCTCCAGACTCCCAGTCGGTCCGCCAAGAAGCCGGCGCTGATACGACCCAGAAACGACCCGAGCTGGATCCACACGACCGAATAGTCGCGTATGGCAGCGGAGGTGTGGTTTGCGCGAGCGTAAACCGGAGCGTTGAAGTACGGAGACGCCCAATTGAGGAGGACGATGGCGGTGCCGAGGGCGAGGCAGAAGTACCGGCGTTCTCGCCACGGCGTTACTAGTGTACGCCAAGGTGCTGGTTGTCGAGGCGGAAGACGGCCTCGGATGGTGAGGCAAGCGATGATTAGGAAGAGGGAGGTCATCCCAGCGACAATGAGCATCCCGTCCCGGAAGGCTGCTAAGTCAGTATAGATCTCTTACAATCGGCGAGCTGCTCACCGAGCCGGTCAAGGAGGTTTCTAAACATGACGGTATATACCATACCGCCCAGAGCGCTGCTCCCGCCCACTATGCACACCATCGTACTGCGTCTCTTGGCGAACCAGTGCGAGGTGACTGCCATGGATGGGGCGTACATGATCGATCCCGCCAGACCGACAGCAGTATGCGCGAGGAAGAACTGCCAATACGTTTTGCAGACTGCCATCAGCGGCCATTCATGCTTTGGTGACGGCGGGCTAACAGGCTAGCGCGAACATGCCGCCAATCTGCAGAGCGGTACCGCTCAACATCACAGTTCGTGTGCCATGCGCATCAAAGTAGCGCCCCGCGAACATCGAGTTGATGTAGATGAGGAAGAACGAGATTGACGCGATCCAGCTGCCGTCAGCCCATTACAGCGGATAGTAGGAAAGCAGCTACGCACCCTACTTCCGACTCGGTGCTGCTCGCCAGCTGATGATTCAGATAGTACACCTTGAGCTGTCCAAACGCAGTACCTATGATCAACTTTGAGCAGGCAGCTGTCAGACGACTCACTGAAGCCGAAGATGCAGAAATTGCACAAGAACGCCCCGAAGCATACCGAGTACGCCCTCCATCCTCCATCGGGCGCTGCGCCCATCTGCTGCCGTTCATGGATGATATGTGGACCTCTCGATGTTTCCATAGCCAGGGCGTCGTGGTGTTGGTCGCCGGCAGCCAGTTCCGCGATGCATGCTCGATGGTCGTCCAGCTCAATGTCGGACGAACCCGGGTCGCCTGGTTTGGCATTACCGACGAGCTCGATGAGGCTGCCCATGGATGCGGAATGTATGTGCTGATCAGGTCAATGTCAACATCCCGGATCACAGACTGTGCACGACAGGAAGAAGGGAGCTGCATCTGCGATGAGGCGAAGTTCGACTCCGAAGGTGACTGTTCAGAGTCGAATTCCACGGCTATGCCCGGAGCTTTAAGCGAGGTCGGCTAGCCGACTATCCGCCGGGAGGCGGATCGGCGGCGTGACTATGCAGGCCACAGTGGCGCGCACCAGATTGTAGGCATCATAATTTGCATAGTGTCCGTAAATGAGGGTAGTATGAGGGTAGTAGTTGCAAGACACCGCTAAGGGGGCCGATGTTGGCCCTTCTGCGACTTCTTGTCTTTCTTCCGCATTGCCGCACCCGCAAGCCGGCTCATCGCAACCGGTGACAGAGTCACAAGGTTGCCAAAGAGGATCGTCATGGCGCAGAAGACGGCAGCATAGCCAAAGCGGCCATTCTGTACGCTGACAAGAGCTGCAGGTCAGCACTCGCCCAGCCCTAGCGGGACCAGCTCACCGCCACAGACAACAGGACCCGCAAGGCACGGCAGAGCCGAGCACGTCCATAAGATCCCAATGCGGGCTCCAATCTCCTCGACAGGACTGATAGCTGCACAAGCAGCCCCTATGAGCGACATGAACGCGCCGGAAAAAGCTCCGTAGGCGAACAGACCGATAACCAGTGGCGCGTCGGGCATGGGATACGACGTCCAGAAGGCTAGCAGCGAGATCGCAGACGAGAAGCCGACTCCTATAAACACCTTCCAGACGCCAAAGCAGTCCGCGAGGGGCCCACAAACGACTCGGCCGAAGAATGAGCCGGTCTGCAGGATGACGACGGCGTAGCCTGTAATTGTGGTCGAGGCGTGGTTCGTCTTGGCTAGAACGGGCGCATTGAAGTAGGGCGATGCCCAGCTGCTGATCAGAGCGTGCGTCATATTGCATTCAACAAGGCAAGCGCGATTTGTAAGCAGATGGAGGAGTGGGCACGCACTTGATGAGGGCGACCGCCGTGCCGACGACGTAAAAGGTATACCGGGGATCCTGCCAAGGCTTCAAGAGCGCTTTCCACGGCGGTGGAGCCCGAGGAGGAAGTCGAGCTTTCATGGTGAAGTTCGCAACCAGCATGCAGACTGCATTGAAGCCCGCCACGACTAGAAGGGCGTTGCGGAAGTCTGCCACATCAGCAGGTGCCGTTGCGTCATTAGGAGCCGGAAAGGTGACTCACTCAAACGCTCGATCAGGCTCTTCAACATCAACGGATAGCATATCCCGCCCAGACCGCTTCCTGCCGCGACGAGGGCGACCGCTGTGCTACGGCGGCGTAGGAACCATTGACCGGCCACGGCTGTCGCCGGTGCGTAAATCAGGCTTCCGGCGAGACCCACGCATGTGTGCGAAAGGAACAGCTGCCAGTAGTTCTTGCTGACTGGTGTGTCAGCGCAAAGTTCAGTGATAGACGGGCGGCTCACATGCGATCGCGACGAATGCCCCGACTTGCAAAGAACTTCCAGCTATCAAAAGCCGCCTGGCGCCATGGGTATCAAAGTATCGGCCTGAGAAGATGGACCCCATTGACACCAGGAACACGGTAATGGACGAGATCCAACTGAGGTTCAGCTCAGAGTCAAGCGATGATGGCCAGCACGTACCCGACTTCGCTGGGCGTATTGCTGCTCAGTTGGTGTTCCAGGTAGTACACCTGGAGCTGACCGAATGAAGTGCCTACGATCAGCTTTGACCCCTCAGTATGTCAACCGGGCGCTCACTGAAGCCGAAGATGCAGAACGTGCAGAGCCCAGCTCCGAACACGACTAGCCAGGCTTGCAAGCCACCATCCGGAGGTGGACCAACTTCGTCAAGAGCGATCTGAGAGAGTACGTCTGGGTCAGTCGAGAGCTGCCGCTCGATCCCGGACGGACCGTCGTCAGGCATTTCGAACGTGCCTCCGACTCTCGTCGGGATGTCGGTCTTCGCCGGTACGGGTGGGACATAGGGAACTGGGGACAACTCGACGTCGTCCCCTTTGAGAGAGGTCATTGCGGATATGCAGACTCGCTGAGCATCGAGCTCAACGCAGATGTGTGTATGATGAGTGTACAGTCAACACACGATCGTTCGGCAGACGACTCGATGATTCCTGGCTTTGCAGAAGACGGGCGGGCAAGTCCGAAGGGCGGTGGACACTTCCAGCCGGGAGATACCGAGCGTGATCGGACCTAATCTGGGGGCCCTCATGTAGCATGTAGGAGGCCTGCCTGCGTTTCCATTCATGCGATCAGCTTGAACAGGCTTCGGAACAGGCTCGGAAAAGGAGATGGCGGTCGACGAGTTCGGCTTGCACGCTAGGGATACATCAGACCCCCGGAGAGATCGTTCGAGTAAAGTACTATAGAAATATGCGCTATCGATGGTCATATTATAGGCCGGGTTCTCTCCGTGGTTGTCCCTGATTGCCCCTGCACTGCATAGTCCATCAGGCACAACACCGTATTATACGCTCGCTACCCAATAGTTGTAGTCTACACTCAGCAAGAGTCGCCAAAATTGGCGCGATTCACTCACTATAGTCTTTAGGCGTGGTCGTGTAGCTGAATTGCCCAGTCGAATCGAACGTCTTTATCGGCGTATTGTTTCGCTCAATCTTGGCCCCGATCGGGCCTGGCGCACTTGCGATACTGAGCTTGTTGACCCCGGCTTGCAACCACCACACCCCTTGGTTGCTACCGCTGGTGATGGTGACCCTCGAGGCGAATGTGAGCATGACAAGAACATAGAGGTTATCTTCCGTCGTATTCCAGTTGTCCGGTCGGGGGTTCGTGGGAGCTGAAGGGTTTGCCGCTTTGGGGTGCGGTCGAGTCCACAGCCAGATCTGATCGGTCGTGATCTTGGGGTATGAGCCGTACTTGAAGCCCTGGCCGTAGTACCGGATGAGCGATAGCCAGGCAGCTGTTTTCAGCTTCAATCGGAGTGATAGTCTGGGAGGCTCACTGTGGGGGAAACCGTTAACCCATCCCTGAGAGTTCGGCTGATCCGCCCTGATGGGGCCGACATAATGCGATTCTCCATAGTCTAACGTCAGACGCTACATCTCGTGGAAGAAGGGCTGCTCACCGTTCCAAGTCACAAACTCGGCCATGTCGATCTTATTCCTCATCGACGCGAGCTGCTCGAATCGTCGAGCTATCAGCCAGTCGTCCGATCGCTGGTCTCAGCGATGACCGTTTGGCAGACAACAACAAGGCGACTTACGTAGATCCAGTCCTTATTCCAGCTCTGCGGGCCATAATAGGTGAAGAACAGGGGCGACACGGATGCCATGTATCCTCGGCTACCGAGCCGTGATATCCAGGTCTCGTCGCTTGCCGTGGTCAAGGGAGCCGACCCAGCGCTGCCGACTGGCCAGGCGCTGTCCCAGTTGAAAGCGCCATCGAACCAGGTCATACTGGAGAACTGGTTCGTGTCGACGAAGATGGCTGGGATGAGGTACATCTCCCGGCCGCCTGCTCGGACCAGTGATCGCACGTAGTTCCACCCGGCCGCCGTACTGCCTTGGCCAAAGGCGCAGTTGTCCCCGGCAAACGTGGAGACAAGCGTCTTGTTCTGGTACCTCGCCTGCGAGGTGTGTTTGGCATAGCGCAAAATCAGGGAGGAGATGGTCTGAGCGTCACTGACGGAGGCACAGCCTATCGCCGTGACGTCGATGGAGCTGAGATGAGCTGCGCTCCACGCCACGTTATGCCCTATTGGGCCAGGTCGAAGTTATACTCACAGGAACATCTTGAAGGATCCTTGGGCATCTGCCATGCTGTACGCGTCATCCATTTGGTCGAATTGCCAATCGGATGATCCATGGTTGAGCGCAAAACCATCGAAGCCCGCCGACACAGCCAGCTTGATGTCGTCTGACCAGGTCGCGGCGGTGTACGAGTAGGTGTTCCCGACCTGCCCGTTAGCTGGATGTTTCCGGGGATCCGGGAACGGCATACCATATGATGAGCCCACAGACTCTTGGTGCCCCCACCCGACGCCGGACTCGCAACGCTGACCACACTCGTACAGGCAGCGTTACAGCCCGCTCCGGTAGTAGTAGTCGGCTTTGTGCTGGTAGTTGAAGGCTTGATGCTCGAGCTCGACGGCTGAGCGCTTGATGTGCTGCTCGGACGCACGCTGGTGGTGCTGCTTGGGCGGATGCTTGTCGTGCTGCTTGCGCGGGTGCTGGTCGTGCTACTTGAGCTGGGTGAGACCGCTCGGGGCGCGACACCGCCAGGGGTGGAGTATACTGATAGGGCCAAGTTCCCTCCACACTTTGAGCCGTCGTTCGCCCCGCATGGAGTGCTACATTGGGAGTCCGCGATCTTCTTGGAGGTGCTGGGAGCGCTTGCGGAGCAATAACACTGAGGGTCAACCTAGCCTGCGTCAAGGTCACAGCTGGCGCACCTTGGTACCAGCTTCTGTACCAAAATACGAGTAACCCGACCTCGCGCAAAACGAAGCACACGCGGTTGTCGTCATCCCGCTCCAGGTCGTTGATGGACCGGTGAAGAGACGCGGGGAAGTTGCGTCCTGGTAGCATCCCAGGGCTGTAAACGCGTCGCGTTTGTACACTGCAGGTCAGCTTTTCCGTAGATTCCAAGTCGAATCGATACTCACGAGAAAGCACGTAGTACGCCCCGCATTTTTGGGTCTTATCGCCTGCGCAGGTCCAGTTGCAGACGCTCTCCGCCTGAGCCTTGCCCTGCCCATTGGACAGCTCATTACCGCACTGACATTAGATCGGGACCTGGAATCGGTGGACCCAGTGACTCACCATGCACTGGCTTGAAGCTGAAACGATCAGCTAGGTGCGCAAGCGAGACGCGTAAAACTCACATCCCATCCCGGCATAGATGAACCCGAGAGTAGCACAGGTGTTTATGCACTTCTCGACCGTGTTTGCGCTGTCGGTTTGGAAGTGTCCCGTCAATGCTCTGTTGGCACCGTCAGTGACGCATCCGACATAGTTCCACCCGTCCACCGCTCGGGCCCGGAGCTGCCGGGACTGATGCGCTTCGACCTCATCGTTGACTGGGTCCACTGGTGAGCGAGCCCTCGATCGCCGATGGGGACGTTCACTGTGGACCACGCCGCTGACCTGCAACAGCGTGAGAAGCAGTACTGTAGTCGTAAAGAATGTGGGGAGCATCTTGAGGATAGTCGTTCGTCGTCCGGATGTCTATGTTGTCTATAAGTAGTCTAGAGTGGTGAGCAGCGGGGTATGGACCAGGGTAGGCCGATCAGGACCAGGACCTTGTCGGTGACCTCGATTCGGAGAATAAGGAAGAAGGGGGAATATGACGATGAAGGGTACATTCCGGAGCCATTGCTTATACGCTGCAAATTGTGTAGCATCGTGCATCATACTTTGCGTGTTGACAGACGCGAGAGATACGACCAAACGCCTCCGAA
Organism: Papiliotrema terrestris; assembly: GCA_019857685.1. NCBI lineage: Eukaryota > Fungi > Basidiomycota > Tremellomycetes > Tremellales > Rhynchogastremaceae > Papiliotrema > Papiliotrema terrestris. Next base: position 40,510 of record JAHXHD010000482.1, read on the forward strand.
AGAAGAAAAGCGAGAAGAAGGTTGAGTTAAGGGTGCTAATGAGTGATCGGACGCGTTATGTCACCTTGCCGATACTCGCGGAGAATAGGCACCAGCACTCCGTCCCGGGCGGGTGGCGCAGGCAACTGCCGATGTTTACGCTTTTCCTTGGCGCGTCGTTCAGCCACTCTGATCGTCCCAAGGGGATGACCCCGCGAGGGCATATGTAGAAGGAGAGCAGTACGGCCGAGCGACTGCGCGCCGCCCAGCAAGGGGTGGAAGCACACCCTAGGGTGACGAGCTCAGACCAGCCAAACGCGCTATGAACGCGGCGGACCCGAAAAGCCCCCGGACCGAGAAGCACATTCATCTCGCCCTTGCTCAAACCCCGCACTGTGCTCGGCTCAGCATTGTCCCCCGTCAAGGCGGGCCTCTGCGCCAACTCCATCGAAGGCTCGCGGCGAGCACTATCTGCGAATGGCTTCCACCGTCGCAGTCGGGCGCATCTTCGAAACTTTGGAACCGCGCTAGCATAACTTTCCGGGCCGTCGGAGAGGGTCATGACGATGGCCGCAGATTGGTAAGCCCCTAATGAATAGTATCGGCTCCACCTTGATCGTCATTCCGAACAAACTGGGTTCTGTTGTCTACCACTTGGCCGCACTGGGCAATCTTCAATCTTCGGCGCCCTCGCTTGTCTCACTGGTTCCCTTCTAGATCCCCCTCATTTGCGCGGCGATCGCCGCCATATCAAACAACCCAATCAATCCGTGCCTGGGCGCCCGATGAAACGTCCGCCCTCGAACAAAATCATGTCAATGCTCAACTATCCACCAGCAACAAAACGATGCAGCCCCTCGCCGTGTCAGTCGACACTCGCCTCCACCACCCTCAGTTCAGCTTGTGGACACTCTCACATCCTGCCTCAGCGATCACTCATCACTCTCACCAATGTCTTGGTAGCTTGACAACCTAGGTTGATTCTTGATCGGGGAAGTAAGCAGACCCCGCTGCTCCCTCCCGCGACTGGTTCTTTTCCCCTTCTCCGGGGCGAGGTGCAACGCCGTACGTGACACAGTTCGGCGATCATCAGGGACTCCCACCACCTAGTCCTCACGACCCCTCAGCCCGTATGCCGACGGCAGGATTATGCTGACGCGGATCAGACCCTTCATCACCCTCCTTTCCGGCCAGCTCCGGGCTTGCTAACTCATCTCCGCGTCTAGCTCGTCCCGCCATCACTGCCATCACCGAAATTCCTCTTTCATCACCCTCAACCCCGGCGTCGTTCCTGGTGACCCGCATGCAGAGTGTGCGGCCGCCAGGTCAGTCGAGCAAGATGGATATCATCGATCTTGTCAATCTACGTCAAGCTCAACGACTCGACATGTACAACCCTCGACCACCAAGGTCCAATGATGCCGTCCAGAATAAGAATCACAGTCGACACCGCAACGGGCGTTTCAAGGACGTCGTCGAATGGCAGTTCTGGCCTACAGATATCTCGATGGGCACGATGATGGGAAACGTTTTTGTCCAGGTGAGCACAACTGCGGCGATGGTCGTGTCACAAGAGATGACGAGACGACGTGACTCGGAGACGAGGGGGCTTTTGAACTGAACAGCACCGGCTGACGACAGATGCTCGGGGCAAAGGTGGAATACGGCGAGGATACGTCTAACACGCGTATCCGCGGCGTCGGGAAGTCGTACCTGTCATTCGACTGGAGCGACGAGACTATCCACATGAAGTCCGTCATGAAGATCAATTCCGCCCTTCTACCTCCTGCTTTGCGACCTCTGGACGCGGAGTTGGCGTTCGACGACGTCGCGTCACAGGGTATCATGATCGACGACAAAAGAGTCGGCGACAGACATCACGTTATTGTCACAATCTCCGTTCGACGCCCGCCGAAATACTTCATTCCTCTCGAAGGGCCCAGTTTTGGGCGGGAGATGTATAGAATGCATCGACGTCGAGCCACAGCAATGGACTTTGCCGTCTCGGGTGTGGTACGTCCTCCTATCTGCCCTGCTTGTGCTTTAGCTGACGCTCAGAGCGAGCTCAATGCGGGCCCGATCCCCGCTATACCCGAAGGCCCTTGTGCCTATGTGAGCTAGATATACCGAGGCCTGGCTCATTCTAGCCCACTTTCTGGCGATCTTACCGCTTCGCCTTCCACCTCGATCGGGTCGAGTACAGCAGACTCCGACGCGCCGCAGACGGCTTCAAGGCCCTAGCTTGGGACGAACCAGATATGGATCTCCTTGGAGTCAACCAGCGTCTGCGCTTGAAGGTGTTGGACGGCGAGTCATATAATCATCTATATGGTGTGCCCGACATGCGTCAGATCCCCTTCGCAACACGGTCCTTGATCGAGGGGCTGATTGCTCATGGTATCCTGCAGCCGGGACAAGTGGTCGAGACGTGGAGAGCGCTGCAGCATAACGCAACGGTCCCTGCGTTTCAACACAGACTCCTGGAGAGCTTGTACCAGGAGGAGCGGGTCAGAACCCCGACAAGGCTGATTGCCGGTGAGCTGCCCGTTTTGACTTGTTGCTCTCGGTTTGACCAGCAGCCAAGGCAGCGTACCTTCGTCGAGCTCGAGCTGTTCAGATGCCACATATCGTGATGGTCCGCACTGTGCTCGTGACCCCGACTCGTCTGGTCATCAGTCCTCCGCAGCAAGAGCCCTCAAACAGCGTCACCAGGCGGTACGCGGACAAGATCGACGCTGTGATCCGCGTACAATTCGCGGACGAGGAGGATAAGCTGTTTGTGAGTGATCGCTCTCAGAAGCCAAGGGAACCCAGGCTCAAAGCTAGGTTCTCGATGGTACCCGAGAGGCCGATAAGGCGAGGAAAGATGTTGGCGTCATGGCCCGAGTTCGCAGAGCGCTGCAGCATGGCATTGTCCTTGGCGGCAGGCGGTTCCTCCCGGTTGCATCCTCGGCCTCTCAGCAGAAGTCAGCGTCTTTCGATCCGGTGCGTCGGGGGTCTCGGCTGACATACAGGGACCATGCAATCTGGTACATCGACACGCAGATCATTGACGGTATCGAGCTGAGACGATGGATGGGCTCGGTTGATGAAACAATTGTTGCCAAGCATGCCGCTCGGATGGGCCTTGTAAGCCGGAGCAACTCCCGAATATGCGAATCCGCTGATGATAGCCCTTCAGCACGAGCCGTATTGTAGATCTCAATATCAAGATCGGACCCCGACTGCAAGACGTTGAGAGGGGACAATACTGCTTCACCGATGGTGTCGGTGTTGGGGGTGTCGAGGTCATGCGGGAGGCTGCGAAGGCGCTGGGCTATACAAAGGGGATAAACACGACACCATCGGCGATACAATTCCGGCTTGGGTGAGTCGATGCGCTGCTATACCACGCTGAGAGTAGCGGTGCAAAAGGTGTTCTGGCTTGTTGGCCGCACTTGTTGTCGGATGAGCGTGAGGTTCGGCTACGCAAGTCGCTTGTCAAGTTCGACAGCCAGCTCACCGACCTTAATGTCGTACGGGTAGGCCTTGTTTGGCCTGCGCTGTCCTCTCGTGACTTACCTGCAGCTCGCCAAATACCAGCCGGCTTTTCTAAACCGCCAATTCATCCTCATCATGTGCGCGAATGGCATCCCAGAGCCACTTATCATTGATATCTTCAACCAAGCGGTCAACAGTATCAAAGGTCTCCGTCAACGAGTCCAGGCATCAAAGATGACCAAGGATGACCACCGGCTGATAACGGCTTGTTCGGAGGCGAGCCTCAGTGAAGGACTGATGGAAACACTGAGACTAATGGTAGTTCCCTCTTGCCGCCTTGATCAAAGCCGGCTTCCACCGCGATCCGATGATACTAGACATCGCGGAGATCATAGAATGCCGTGCGCTACAGGATCTGAAGTGGAGAGCCAGGGTAAAGCTGTCGAACGGAGCGTACCTGATAGGTGAGTTGCGGGCAGACCGCCTCCATAGCGCACCTTCAATGTCAGGTATTGCCGACGAGCTGGGCGTTCTGGGGGAGAACGAGGTCTTCTGCCAGTATCAGGAGGGCGATGAGACCAAGCCCGTAATCGTCCAATCCGAATGTCTTGTCTGCCGAGCCCCAGCGCGTACGTCTGTGCTTTGTTCTCTGCCTATGAGCTGATGACAGTACATCCAGGTCAGCTTTGACGCTGGTACATGCCGATTCAATCAAGCTGAGGAACAGGAGACGTCCGCAGATGCTTTGCCGTGGACAGACCGGAGTTGCATCACCTGAAGAACGTTCTGGTCTTCAACGTCAAGGGCGCTCGGGATCTCCCAAACATGTATGAGGACCCTCCTTGATTCTCGCCACTTGGACTTGGGCTGACTTGCAGGCTTGGAGGTGGTGATTTGGATGGCGATGGTACGTAAACTCAGGGCGTATGTCCTCTCATGAGCCTCATCGGCAGATTACACCCTTATCTGGGACCAGCGTTTCGTCAAGCCAATTAAGAACCACCCTCCGATGGACTACACTGCTCCACCTCCGATCCGAGTTGACCGCGTCACGCAGACGCACCTAAACGAAGTACGCTTAAGTTATCAGCGAGTGCAGCGCGACTGAAAGCCAGAACTTTGTCAGCTACATACTCAACGACGTGCTGGGACAAGTGGATTTCTGGCATATGGCGTTGTCAGACTTCCACTCGCCATTCCATGCAGACTGCATGGAGCTTTCTCAGATCCACAGTGTGAGTCAGTCGCATCTGCGCTATCATCACTGACGGACAGACGGCGTGAGTCGAGCGAAAGAACAGCTGACCTAGGCTGACAGCTCCTCAGTGTCGATTTCGCCAAAAGTGAGTCGTATCGCTCCCAACTGGAACGGGAACTCACTTTAGCTGGCATCCCGGCCGACCTGAATCCACGCCTGAGACCCATGATCTGGCCGAGCTATATGGATCGAGTGAGGGCTTCTCAAGGGGTCGTATCGCTGATGAACAGGACGGCAACAAGAAGACTTACGAGAGTCAGAAGGTCCTGGGCAAGCTCTTTCGCATTGTACGTTCCTGTGGCAATTCAAAGGGCGACTACCCGCTGACGCGCAGGTACAACCCGATCCCTCGTTCAGGCCCACGGACATCAGAACGCTCCAATACCCTGCGGATCCTCGAATCACCAGGTTCGCTGTATTCCAAAGCGTTATCGACCGCCTTAAGCCTATCAAGGCTAGATACGAAGCCGACTTGCAGTACGACCTCAGACGGTGAGATTGGCCCCTTTGCCCGCGAGCTCACGGCAGATACCGAGTTGTTGAGCCGGAGGTGCCAGCGGGTATTGCGCTCAAGAACAAGAGACGGCGACGGGCAAGAGATCAAAATTTGAATGTAAGTTTATGGGGGCTCCTGTGCCTGCACTTGCTCAAGCGCAGGAACCATTGCAAGACTCGTATGAAAGTCACGTGAGGACCGCGCGCGAAGCTGCTCTGGAAGCTATCACCGGCTTGTCGTTCTCTGGAACGCTGGACGGTATGCAGGTAGCCGCAAGGCATGCGTACGCTATGACGTACCAGAAGGAGTATGTCCAAGATTGGGCGAAGCAGTTGAGCGAGGGTCAATGGGGCGGACGGGTCGAGGAAGATGAGGATCGAGGGGAGATCTCTGAGATCCCGCAGACAAGGTACGTCTGTCTGAATTGTCCACTGAAGCTAGTCTTGTCTGTCAGTACAAACCTGACATCAGACCTATGATCAGCTTTGCGTGGGCGTTTGCGAAGGAACTCATCGAGATTGTGAATATCCCGACTCATCGGGCGTGAGGAGGCGCAGCCAGAGGATGGAGCTGGCATGGGAGATACTATCAGGCAGAGAGCTGGGAGGAGCTAGTCCCCTTGGATATGCCCAAGAGCATATTGTGAGCCGGGGGAAACACCGGCCTATCGCGGTAGGCGGTCGAACGGCGGAGCATTGGGCAACAAGTTGATGGCGAAACGGCCCGCCACTCTGGCCGGGAGATTGTTCTTTTTCTCATTCATCACAAGAGAACAGATCATTCTTGGGCTATCACGACGGTGTCGACCTCTGTCCGATCTTGTAGTCTTTGTCGGTCATCACTGTTTGATTATGCACCCTTGGAGCGCTTCGGTTCGATTTGTTGCAGGTTGCGTAGCACCCAGATCATGCAGTAATTAGACGTTTCCGAAGATTTTCCGAGATCCGGGTCAGGCTTAAATTTCCAGCCGTTCGCTCGCGTTAGAATGTTGATCTTTGATACACCTCACCCACACTCGCTCCATCACTATCACCATGAGCACGGCATCGGAGCTTAAGCTGCTTACGCTTCTGAACGTCTCTGCGGTCAAGCGACCGCGCGAGCGAGATCTCCCCGGAGGACATCGCGGTTCGCCCTCGACTTCGCGCTCGTCCTCTGCTGTCCCGCCCACCGCTGAGCAGGTCAGCGGTTCCGTATCGGTTACTCCTAACGGCACGGCCAATGGCAACGGCCAAGTCAACGGAAGCGGTGAGCCTTCAGCGAAGCGGAGGCGGAGCGTCGCGTTCGGCGGAGAGCTCGGACCGTCGGGAAGCACGTACGGCAAGAAGTCGAAGAAGGGCAAAGGCAAGGAGAAAGAGGAGGGGAAGGGCGACGAGCCGGTAGCAGTCTCTGTGGAATCCGCGGCTGAGGGGGAGGATGATGAAGAACTCGATGTAGAGTCGGGAGATGAGGGCGAAACAGTCGGTACGTCGCGCAAAGCTTGCGCGCAAGAGATAGGGGCTGATTGCAGGTGACGACAACTTTTTGGCCCACTTTGGTCCGGCGCCCGAGATACTCAGCGAAGGGAGCATGAGCGCTGCGACGGATCACGAATGGGACGTCAGTCGCAAAGAGCTGAGAGGGTTCGGGCGGGTGGTGGAGATGTTGCCGAAGGGGGCTAAGGCGGTCGAGGTGAAGAAGAACCGGGTGAGTTGTCGAGAATCGCATGACTGATCAGTGTCGGAGCGACTAGTCGGGAGTTTTGAATCAGCAGCTGACCCGTAGATCACTCCCTCTCTCAGTGATGCATTACGGCAGAAAGGAACGGACCCACTGGTCCATACCGCTCTGTCGCATCTGGGCTCTTACAAGGACGTGTACCTGCATTCGTTGGACGGTGAAGCGGACGGGACGGAGAGGCAGATGTACGGCGAGCAGAAGGAGGCGATGCGGAAGGCAACAATGGTTCACGCCATGAACCATGTTTTGAAGTGGGCTTCCCTCTCACCGCGGTTGTGATCGAGCTGACATGCAGGACCCGACGCCGGATCATCCGGAACAACGAGAAACTGGCGAAAGACCCAAATATCGACCCGCCCCGCGACACCTCCTTCACTCGACCCAAGGTTCTCCTCCTTGTCCCTGTCCGCTCGCTCGCTCTGCATTACATCACTTCCCACCTCCTTCCCCTCGCTCCTGCCGGCACGCAAATCGAGAACCTCAAGCCATTCACGGGCTCGTTTTCGATACCAGCGGATGCGCAAGATCCGCTCGCGTCGACCGAAGCCAGCTCGTCGTTCCCCATCGACCACCTCGTCAATTTCCGGGGCAACTCGGACGACAACTTCAGATTCGGTATCAAGATCACGAGGAAGGCATGGAGGATCGTCATGCCCCCGGCGAACGAGGCCAAGCTGCTCGACTGCGATATCCTCGTGGCGAGTCCGCTGGGCGTGAAGATGGCTGCGGAGAAGGAGAAGAGCACGGATCTGCTGAGCAGTATCGAGGTGGGCATCGTGGATGGCATGGATGTCATGCAGATGCAGAACTGGGAGCATGTTCAGGTGAGTCGCGCGAGCATGGACCGAGGAAAGGTATGGTGGCTGATGGGAGTTTGTGTTTGAGAACCTGAACAAGATCCCGGATAGCCCGCACGGTTGCGACTTCTCCCGGGTGAAGCCGTGGTACCTGGACAACCAGTGAGTCTGCGTGTCGCCGTTCAGTGAATGCACTGACACGGCAGGGCAAAGTTCCTCCGCCAAACGCTGTTGCTGTCGCGATACGACACGCCAGAAGCCCGAGTGGTCTTCCACAGGCAGTGTCACAATGTTCAGGGGAAGATGAGACTGGAAAAGACGGATCTGAAGGGTGTTTTGGGACAAGTTCGGCCAGGGGTGAGGCAGATCTTCGAGCGGATCGACCTGGAAGGCGCCAAGGGTCCGGATGGTGCGGTCGAAGAGGTCGAGCAGCGGCTGACATGGTTCACCAAGAAGGTGCGTCGGGCAGGGATGTGACTCCAAGGAGAGGTTCTGACGGTATAGACAATCCCGGCGCTACTCAAGTCGGCTGTCATGCGGCAAAACACCATCATCGTCGTGCCGTCATACTTTGACTTTGTGCGGTTGAACAACTACCTACGCAAATCCGACCAGGTGTCATATGCCGCCATCTCGGAGTGAGCTGACTTGCTGATTGTGGGTTGTCAACGCTGACGACTAGATACTCGTCCAACGCGGAGATCAGTCGCGCCCGAACACTCTTCTTCAAGGGCAAGAAGTCGTTCTTGCTCGTCACGGAGCGATTCCACTTTTACCGCCGATACAAACTCCGAGGCGCCAAGACGATCGTGTTCTACTCGCTTCCGGACCACGCGCAGTTCTACGCCGAGTTCATGCAGACGCCGTTCTTGCCCGGCCGGAACGGGCAGGGCGAGCTGGTCGATGTGGACGAGGCGGAAGTCAGCTCGCGGGTATTGATTTCCCGGTTCGATGTCTTGAAGCTGGAGCGGGTGGTCGGGAGCGAGGACGCCCGACAGATGCTGGGCAGCGGGGAGGGCCGGTTCGAGTATGTGTAGTCTTTCGTATGCATATGTTGCCTACGTGGTTGAGCTTGACGGATGACAGGCCGGGGGGATGCCCGTAATTTGCGGAGGGAGGCCGGGAATTGACTTTGCCGGTGCAACGAACGTTGTCTCAGGGTTGGAAAAGTCGAAGCAACAGATAATCATTGCGACGTTGGATGTTTGACCATCATCACCTGTCACCCGTCATAAGCAGCTGAGGCTGAGTAAGACGTACAACCATATCTCGGGAGACTTGCTTGCACGATGGCCGCCACGCATCCTCCATCCCTCCTTGACTCACTCGTCCTTCGCCTGACCGATAAACCCGACACATATCTGTCCACAACGCTCTGGAAGCCCCGCGGTGCGCGAGGCGTGTTCGGTGGGCACGTCATCGCCCTAGCGCTCGTCGCGGCCGGCAAGACCGTGCCCGACGGCATGGGCCTACACTCGCAGCACTGTTACTTCATCTTACCGGCCAAGTCGGAGGTGGACATCGAGTTCCAGGTGGAACGGCTGCGAGACGGGAAGAGCTACGGCACGAGGCTGGTCCGGGCTCTGCAGGGCGGCCGGGCGGTGTTTGTGCTTGCGGCAAGCTATGCGAGGGATGTCACGGAGGCGAAGGGGTCGGATACGCCGTTCTCGTTCATCCCAAGCACGAGGGATGTGAGAGGCAGCACGGGCGGGAAGGACGACGGGCAGGTCCAGCGAGGGGAATCTGGAAGCCAGAGTGGGCATGACGGCGAGGGCAAGAAGGACGAGTTGAGGGTGTCGCATTCGCTTAGATTTGCGCTGGACTCGACGAAAGATGCGCAGGGGAGCAGAGCCAATGGCGACACGGGGAAGAAGGCACGATCCAAATCGCCCTCGTCGTGGAGACAGAAGGAGGGATCCGCCGTGCCGCCCTTCTCGACGCGATGGCACATGCCCATGCCGGACAATGTGACGAGTTACAAGCAGAGCGTGGAGGAAGAGGTGCGGTGGAGTCGGTTCCTGGAAAAGAAGGCGGTCGGGCTGGATGAAAAGGCGAAGCGGTACATACAGGAGTACATCCAGGTGAGCGTCGAACAGAAGTCCGAAGTAACGGCTCGTTCCGTTCCGCGAGCAGTGTCTGATGGCAGGAACGCAAAGACTCGCCTGTCTCGCTCGCTGTCGCCCGACGTTCGCCGGGTCAGCCACCGCATACGCGGATGATATGGATGCGAGCGAGGCTCGCGTCGTCCGAGCGGCCCTCGATGGAGGACGTGAAGGTGAGTGCAGGTTCTCTCACCTCCTACCATCGTCCTACCCAGCCTGGAAGACTGATTGTAGGCGATGATAGGCTACATGACCGACTTTCAATTCATAGGCACCGCGGCCCGCTCCGTGGGCCTCACTAGCGCTTCGTCCCCCCGGCTTGGCATGCTGGCGAGTTTAGACCATACGACGCACTATTACCCATTCCCACCAGGCTTTGACGCGAGCAAACCGATGTTGCACGTCATGGAAGCGGGTATCACGGATGTGAACACGGGCCGAGGGGTCGTCAGGGGGCTGCTGTATGCTGAAGATGGCACCTTGATCGCTGTGACCAGTCAGGAGGGTGTGGTCAGGGCCGATAACTCGAAGATGAAGGAGAGGGGGGTCACCGAAGGAGGGGGGTTTGAGGG
>JAHXHD010000488.1:0-18961 GCA_019857685.1 Papiliotrema terrestris
TAGAGCTTAGCTCTGACCAGATCCTGGTAGAGAATGAAAAGCACTACCAGACTGCAAGTTATCAGACCGTTCTAGCTGTTTCCCATCCGATGAGATCCGCTCTTGGGTACCTGCTCTTGGGGGTCTTTTGCCACTGACCGATTACAGTTCACTTTGTAATAACACAGTTCGGGTTGTAATGAACACAGTTCAGCTTGTAATCGACACCGTTCAGCTTGTAATCGACACGGTTCAGCTTGTAATCGACACAGTTCCCTTTCTAATCGGCGACGCGCGCAGGACTAATCCACATACGATTCCGGAAGGGACCATTACAATCCTCCCATTACAACCCGAACCGTGTACTGTGTTTGCCCCATATCGTAAGGGACATCCCAGCGCCAAGCGTATTTGTGTTGCAGGACAGGAATGTTCTGGAACCGACCCTCAAGCAGAATTACTTCAGCTGCTCAGTTGCAAGACGACCGCTGTCCGAGCTAGGGCAGAGACAAATTTTAAGCCATTCTGCTAACCCCTTGACACGCAAGTATCAGGGCCAGCCTTGTATCAGCAACCGGTAAACATCATATTTAGCTGCACGCGGCAAATCACATGTCCGATCAGTCTCAAACACTTCGACAACGCCCGTCCCGACCCACATTTTATCAGGCGACCGCCGCCGATCGGACTTGAACGCCTGTGGAGATTGTCCGAGACGAATGGTACCAGGTTGACTGTTTCACCGGTTGCCGACGGGGAGCCGGTTGTAGAGCAAGCACGATCGGTCCTGCCTGCGCGGCGCGGCAGCGGCTACAAGATGCCCGTGAAAACGGCAGTCTTCAACAGCCTGTCTTGACCGGTTGTCCCCTTAACCGACTTTCCACCGGATCTGCTCCGGGTCCGATGTTTCGCCGCAGGACTTCATGACCTCTCGTCCACGACAAGCTACAAATGTGGGCGCGAGTCGTAGACACACAACCGCGTCGCGTCATCTATCACCTCGAGCTACAACAGTCATGGCGCCTCCCCTGCCCCGCGTGGAAAAGCTGCCGCACAACCGCGGATATCAATTCGTTCTCGACGACAAGCCGTTCTTGATACTCGGCGGAGAGCTCAACAATTCGTCTTTCTCCAGCGTCGAGTACATGCGAGAGAGGGAATCGAGTCTTAAAGTCACGAACCTGAATACTCTGCTCGGATCGGTTAGCTGGGAACAGATTGAGCCGGAAGAAGGCATATTTGACTTTGAAGAGTTCGACAAGTGTCTGGAATGGGCTCGAGAGGCGGGGTTTCGCATCGTCTTGCTGTGGTTCGGCGCCTTCAAGAACGGTACGTGGGATGATAGCCGTGATGGAATAGTTCTGTCTGAAATGGATTGCCGGCTGAAATCAGGAATGTCGACATACGTACCCCACTGGGTCAAGCGCGACGTGAAGCGATTCCCTCGGGTTCATATCGCCGATCCATCCCATCCCACCACCGACAGAGTCATTGGCGTGGTCTCGGTCTTCAACTCGCACCTCCTGGACTCGGATTCCCGCGCTTTTGCTGCTCTCTTGAGCCACATCAAGGACTTCGACGAGTCGTATCAGACCGTCATCATGGTGCAGGTGGAGAACGAGCCGGGAATCCTCGGCGACTCTCGGGATCGATCACCGGGGGCTAACGAGGCCTTCCAGAGCCCTCCTCCCGAAGCCGTAGTCTCGTATCTTCACTCGACCTCCAACAATCCTCCTGCCGGGTTGCGATCTCTTAAATACCCCTCAAAGCCCGGCAAATCGTGGGAGGAGACGTTTGGCGTGTCCAAACGCACCGACGAGGTGTTCATGGCTTACCACTACGCGAGGTACCATAATTCGGTGGCCGCGGCCGGCAAAGCCGTCTACAACCTACCGTTCTACGCCAATGCTTGGCTTCTCACCGACAATGCGGGTCTTAGCGAAACCTTGTTCGGAGATGAACTGTCTTCGGTCAGGGCACCATCGGCCGATGATGTGATCAAAGTGTCAGGAGGTGCTGCGCCCGGCGTATATCCGTCCGGCGGGGCTGTCACACACATGCTTCCTCTCTGGCGACATTTCGGTCCCGATCTTGCATTCATCGCGCCCGATATCTACGTGGAGGAGTACGATACTGTTTGCCAGCAGTACGCAAGTGTGGGGCAAGCCCTGTTTGTTCCAGAGCAAAGGCGGGACGAAAACGGAGCTCTCTGGAGCTGGCAGGCTCTCGGCTCTCGCGGTGCCATTGGCGTTTCACCTTTCGGCATAGACAACATCCCGGGCAACGAGAATCACTACGCCGACCACTACGCCCAACTTGTCAAGGCTGCGCCGTTCATCTTGCAAGCTCGACAAGAGGGTCGTCGCGTGGAGGGTTTCCACTTTGATCGCTTCAAGGCTGGACAGAAGGACCCGTCTCCAGTCAAGACATTCAACGTTGGCGAATGGCACCTCAAAATCTCCCGCGCGTCCATTTTCGGCCACCCGGCGCCTGGATACGGCATCATCATACACCTTGCTGAGAACCGATTTTTGTTGCTCGGAGAGGGTTACGAAGTACGCTTTGAATCCACCAATCAGGCAGCCGTTTTCAACGGTCTGCTTGTGAACGATGAAGTGAATGTAGGCGTGGATGGCGGGCTGGTGAAGGACAGATTTATGAATGGAGACGAATCAGTTCACCCCGTGGGCGAAGTTGTCCGCATGCCATCTAGGCAGCCTGATTATGGAGGATACCACATTGCTGTCAATATCCCCTCGCGGACGAGGATGGCGCTCGCCGAGCCATATTACTTGGTTCAGGGCGAGTAACGAAAATGCAACAAATCACGAAAATGCTTCAATGATCACAAAATCTGTCGGAAGTGTCCGGCTCCCGTCAACGAGGACGATCAAATGGCCATCTCCTGGTAGCCAGAAGAGCGAGCCTGTACAACACTGGACCAGTTCGAGAGAGATCGGCGAGATCGAGTTTTCGCCCGCCCCCTCCCAACTCATCCGTAAAGGGGAACTTAGATGATCTGTTTTAAACTGGGACTGACTTACGCAGTCGCACTTGCAGTGAGAGTGATCGAAGCCGGGGTGGAGCACACCATGCGATACATTCTCGTCGTTGACGTTCCAGAGTTCTGATCGTCGACATTCCAAATGCCTTGTCGTTGACATTCCGAGTACTCATTCTGTGGCAGAATTCCCGATGACATGATGCCCGAGCTCCGCGTTTTCGAAGTACGCCCAGTCAGTGCACGGGAAACCCCCCACTGTACGAAGATTCCGAAGTCTGAACATCTCTCGGGTGTAGGGCGAGTTCACAGATCGCTCGTGAGTCAGGACTGAAGTGGGCACCGCGTCTATCCTGCCCGGCTCCAAGGCGCCGGAAGCCTTATACGCGAATGTGTAGGACATTTCACTTGCCCGGATACTGAGCTCGACAGGTCCGTCGGGCAGCATACTGTGCTCGTCTGTCAAGTGCTGCCGGTCAGCGGAGTTTTGTCAACCCAGGCGACCCTCACCACAACTTCGTCCAACGTTTCTTTGATCTATTCCAGCCCAATCTCTCGCCTGGAGCCCGACGGAGACTTTCGAATTATCAAGGCGGCCATGACCGCTGCCAGCGAGGTCCCACAGGGGCAAATGCGGTATGGATGAAGCTGTAGGACCTAAGCGGACACACCAATACGTGTCCTGCGCGGGCCATCTCTGCCCCTGCCATTTTGCGCTGCCCGATGATCGACGGGCAATCAGCCAACTCACTGTCGACGAACGACCCGCACGTCACGACACATGCCAACGGGCTCCCACAAGCTCACAAGCGGTATCAACAGAGTCTGCAGATCCCCAGGAGCACGTTGAGACCGAAACCATGCATGCTGCTGCGCGGTGTTACCCTGTCAGAGGAGAGCCCAACCGCCGCCTGCACACGATGATGTCAGGAACGCTGCGACCACATCCAGACTAAATCTTACTGTCCCCCTCAATCTCCACTCGCAACGTCTTGATTTCAAAGCCCCGCATCGTCAACGCACAGAGCGCATCCGGCCCCGACTGCCGCCACTTCACCGGGTCCTCGTCGTCCATGACCTCCTCCAGAATGTTGACAACCCGGATGCTCTTGACATTCACGCCACGACTGAGTAGTGAGAATTTCATCCACTCGAAGGAACTCACATTGTCAACTCTGTCACTGCCCTTCCGCCTCGACTTTCGTACAACCGCAGTACCACGCATTTACCGCCGTGAACCGCCTCGTCCTCGGCGCGCTTGACGGCGTCCAAAACGATCGAGGACTCGTGTGAACAATACACCGCCTTGTCTTTGAGCAGCTTTGCCGCGGTCGCTCCGACGCGGAACCGCTCGGAGACAGGATTATTGAATGCCCGTGCTCGGTCCAGCGCGCCGCTCTCCAAAAAGCGATGCCGATGAGGGATGATGGCGAACGAAAAGTCATGCGCCCCTTCGTCTTGGTGGGGATCCGGCGCCGTCGCTGATCTCAAGAGGGAAATCCTTAAGGTAAGCATCGGCCGCGACAGCCTGCCTTACCTCATCGTGTTCTCCTCTACGCTGTAGCCATACTTGTACGGGCTCGCCAGGGTCACGCCGTACCCACTCTCGCTCAAGTCCGCAAACCCATGCCCAAAGACTTCGAACTTTGCCTGCTCCTGTGTGGTGTTTCGATGCGTGGGCCGGTCAATCAGGCCGTATTGGGTACCATACGTGGCCACGGAGCTGCTGATGTCCACGGGGAGTGCAACTCGAGGATCAGCCACGCCATACGAGTCGACTCACACTTCAAGAACTTGTGCTTCTCGTACCAGTCGACCGAGACATCGGCGCGGAGGCAGTCGATAGCACGTTCACCCAACCCTGCATCGAGGGAGAACTTGCGTGAGCATTGACAGTCGGAAGACGCTCACCGTGATCACCGCCAGGCTGGAACCAAATTTCGCGGTGCACTTCAACGAGGCTCGCAGTGGCGTGGATATGACCTCGACCGAGTCGAAGTATATCTCTCGTCCGCAGGCCTGATGGTACACCTCGGCGTCCCATGCGTCGTACGCAAGAGGAAAGTCCTCGTACACCATCAGACCCCCAGAGTCTGTGCCTGGACCAGGCCGTATGAGCTCTCGCTCCATTTGCAGATCGTAGAGGCTGGCTAAACGCCCATTTTTCACCGTCAACCGCAACCGGTCGTTTGATATCTCATACGAGGCCCCGGTGGCGCTGGCAGATGGCGATACTAGGCTTCCAACGTCGATCACCGATCCGAGGCCGGCAGAATCGATCACTATCGGCGTCAAAACCTGGTCGATCGTTACGAATTCAAGCCTGGGCAGCCTATACGGGTCGAACACAGTCAAGGTATCACGTTCGCCTCCATTCAACGCCAGCAAGGCGGCTTGGATCAGCGTCTCAGCCTCAGCAACTCGCCTCGCGTAGATATCGAGAGCGTCCTGGATTGCCATGGCGATGCTGGTTCCGGGCAAGACGTCGTGGAACTGATTCAACATCAAGTCCTTCCATATCGCATCGAGCTCGGCCTTAGGGTAGCGATAGGCTGGTGAATGAAGCCACGCCACGGTCGCGATGTACTCCAGGTCACGCAGGAGACCCTCGAGCACATGGTTGCCCTTCTTGATGTTGGCTTGACTGGTGTATATCTGTTCATGAGTCATGCGCCGGCTTCCCGTCACCATACTCACCCCTCGATGAAGCTCAAAGTACAGCTCCCCCCGTGTCGCCGGCAGTGTTCGCCCTCCATCTGTAGCGGTACAGATGTGCTCAAAGAACTCGACCGGTGTTCTTGGGGCTATACGGGGTATCTCTGGGTGCAGTCGAGACGCAGACTTGAGTCGCTCGAGCTGCATGTCAGCACAAGACAGCACAATACGCCCACTTTTTCCAGCATGCGCGGGGTCGGACCCCCTCCTCCGTCACCATTGCCGAACAGCATGAGGCATTGGTTCGTCGCGCCGAGGTTCTTGTTGCCTTCGAGTCCCTTGAGCAGCTCATCGTAGTTGCACTGCGAATTGTAGCTGTCCACCGGGGTCATATGCGCCAAGACTTGACTACCGTCCAAGCCAACCCAATTGAAGGACGTGTTGGGGAACGTGTTGATGTTATTCCATGACAGCTGCGAGTCAGCATTCCTTTCGATGCGAGACAACGATGACCACCTTTTGGGTGAAGAAAAAGTCGATGCCGACAAGCCGCAGGATCTGAGGGAGTTGGCTCGCGTAGCCGAACGTATCCGGTAGCCAAGCCTCTTGGCACCGCTTGCCGAATTGCTCTTGAAAGTATCGTTGCCCGTAGAGATACTGCCTACACAAACTCTCTCCGGAGGGTATGAGGCAGTCGTGTTCGAGCCATGCTCCCCCAACAGGATGAAAGCGGCCTGCGGCGACCTGCTGCTTGACCGCTTCGAAAAGCGTCGGATAGAGCTCCTGCAGCCAGACGTACTGCTGAGCGGACGATGCCGCAAAGTGGAAGTCGGGGTAGCGTTTGATTAGGTCGACCTGCGTGGACCACGAGCGAGCGATCTTTTGCTGCGTGTGGGTGTAGCGCCACAGCCACGCCGTGTCGATGTGACTGTGGTAAGCGCTTGAAAAAAGCAGCCCGCTCACCAGTGACCAATTGCCCACAACTTCAGCTCATTGTCCAGGGTATTCCTGTCTGTCGTCACACCTTCCGACTCCCTCTTTCCCAAGATAGTCGCCGCGATATCCCGGCACCGCTCGATCACCGCATCCAGCGAGCCGTCCTCCGTATCGCGGGGTGATCGTTTGAAAGTGTTCATCACACCATTTGCCGCTCGTAATGCTCTCGCACCTAGATCCTTGCTGAAACCCGGCTCCACACTGCTCGCGATCTGAGCAAGAATCTGGAAATCGACGTCCAAACGACAAGCTTCTGTCCGAAGCAAGCGAAGATCAGCAGTAGCCAGCTGGAAGGACACATTCATCTGCAGTCAGCAAAGCCCCTACACAAAAGATATTGTAGCTCACGTCCGGCTGTTGGTGCCGAAAGCCATTCAAACCTAGTCCAAACATGGCGTTGACAGACAATTCGATGTAGCATTCGTATGTGCCGTGTCGCACGGCATCGACCGGGACTACAAAGTCGACTCGTCGATCCTCTGCCATACCAGGTTGGCCGTCCTTGCGCGAGTCCGGCCCTCCAGTGATCGCTGAGTCTTCAGCAATGGGCCAGCTGATTATCTCGATAAGCCCACCATGAATGGGCTCCCCAGAAGCAGTGTAAATAAGGCCTTCGCAATTGGGATCAAATTCGACTACATCATCAGCCGAAGCGAATCGCCCTCAAGCCTTACATATCACTGGATCGTCACACTTTGCCCAATGCTCCGGGATGCGGAGCATAGCTTTCACCCAGTGATTCGTCCAGCTCGGTCCTAGCCAGTCGCCGACAACAAATGGCCTGGCGTCCTCAGATCGCAAGCCCTGAATTGCTGTACCGAAAGCGGGCTTTTCATAGCCTGGTGCCGACCACACTGTCAGTTCGACATGGGGCGAGCCCGAACATCGCGCGCGATCCAGAGCCGAAGACAGATTCTCGTCGCTGTAATGGCCTTTTTGGAACAGGCCGAGTCGTCTTTTGGTCTGCACCTCAGTGGTCGTCGTCACCTCTCAACGTCCTGCACGACTCACGATCTCAGGCAGAAGCGCCTGCTCACTCGCGCTCGCGAATCTTGGATACGGCATGTGAGCTAGAGCGAGAGTGTGAGGTGGGGGAACTTGTTCGAAATCTGACCCCACGTCTCAACCCATACCGCGCACCTGCACGTCCCATTTGCCCGGCACATGTCCCGGAATCAGAGATCGCGTCGCACTCCCGCTTCCTCGTCGGTCAGTTGAAACTCTCTGTCCGGGGCCGGATGCTCCGGTGTTGCTCCAGCGTCAGAGGAGAGCATCGCTGGAGAATTCCCCCGACTCCGGCGTCCGAAATGCCTCGTAGCTCGTGACGCCAGGCACGCGCTATTCCCGAAATGGAACAACTTCAAAGGCCGAGCCTAAAGGTCGCGGCACGCACAGTCGATCAGCTGACTCTCGGAGACAGGTATGTCCGAGGTGGCGTAAGCCACGTACAAGCGGACCGAAGGAAACGGGCCGACATTCCGGAATATCCTCTGATTAACCTGCACGCTATAACATGAGGCCTCGGGCCCCCTCTTCCGCCCCACACTTCGCCTCTATCACCCCTCAGCATGACTACCCTCCCGAAGTTTGCTCCCACAGAGGAGAAACACGACACCATTCAAACCGAGACAGCGCAGACCCCGCCTCAAGACCTCAGCACCGATGCTCAACTCGACAATCTCAAAGAAGGCCGGGATATCCAGCTCAAGTCCCAGCTGGATCTTTTGAGCGTGTGGCAGACGGTCAAAGTGTACCGAAATGCCCTCATCGTGTGCGGGCTGGCTGGGTTCGCCGCGGCCACCGACGGTCAGCCTCTGCACTCTCAAGAATGAACTCGAAACTGAGTCGCAGGATACCAAAACACCCTTTCTGCCAGCGTGATCGCGAACAAGGGTTTCATCGCGCAGTTCAAACAGCCTGACGCCCAAAAGCTCGACCCCACGCATGTCTCGACATTCGGCGGCTTGTTCAGGTTGGCTGGCTGTGTCCTCCCGGTATTTCTTGCTGACATAGCAGTGCGGGCCAGGTCATTGGCCAGGTGTCCATCCAGTGGGCGGCCGAATGGATCGGCCGAAAGGGCGCGATGTGGGTTTTCACGGTTCTATTGACCCTGGTGGGTGGAGGACCGCCCGTTACCAGAGCAAGCTAACGACCCAGGCGGTAGTGGTCGAATGCGTATCTACAGTGTGGTGGCACTGGACACTGGCAAAGTTCATCGCTGGAGTCGGAATTGGATCAGTTCAAGCAACGCTTCCTGTTGTGAGTGCTGCGAGCGGGGAGGAAGAATTTTCAAGTTGACAGTCCAGTACATCAATGAGCAAGCGCCAGCGGCTGTTCGCGGTTTCCTTCTGGTTGCCTACAGCATGTGGTTCACCTTTGGTGGACTCATGGCTTCGATCGGCCTGAAAGCCCAGGCCGACACCCACCCCCTGAACTGGAAAACGCCCGTGTACACGCAATTCGCCATGATTGGTGTTAGCATCATCATCTTTGTGTTCCTGCCAGAATCTCCATGTGAGTGGGACGCGCCCACCGATTTGTAATGTCATTGACAGTAGGGTGGCTGGTTAGCAAGGACAAAATTGACAAGGCCCGAACTATTTTGTCGAAGCGGCACAAACACGTCGAAGGCTACGACGTCGACCGCGAGGTTGGAATCATCTCCGCCACCATCGCGCAGCAGCGGGCATGGGATCTCGAGACTAAAGCCCGTGGTCCGATGGCAATGCTGACAGGCCTAAACCTGAAACGCTTCCTCATCGGTGCTTATCCCAAAGTAGGACCAGGCTGGCCCCTTCCACCTCGGCAAAGCTAATGATGCAGGTCCTGCAGCAGTTCGTGGGGCTCTCGGTGTTCAGCAACTACTCGACTTACTTCTACCAACTCGCCGGCAACAAGGACCCTTTCCTCGTGACCATCATTCTCGGTTGCGTGTCGCTCATCTCTGTCATCTGTGACGCGCTGCTTGTCGACAAAATTGGTCGTCGACGGATGACTCTCATTGGCTTCGGGGGAGCATGCTTTGGCGTGACTCTGATGGCCATTGTGGGTTGTTTCAATTACCAATCGAAACAGCTCGGCGCTGTGCTTGTTTTCGCCGGTACCGCGGCCAACTTTTTCAACACCTTCCAGAGCTCGACGTCGTACGCCTACCTGACGGAGATGCCGGAGCAGCGATTTCGAGCGCGGGCAACCGGATGGGGCCTCGCGTTCTGCAACCTGTTCGCGGTCCTCTTCAGCTTCACCGTTCCCCTCATGCTCAAAGTCTGGGTGGTCAAGACTGCATTCTTATTCGTCGGACTCGGGGTTCCGTGAGTCATTTCCGCCTGTGTGGTTGTAGCTCACCTTGCAGTGGAACCATTCTCGCCTTCTTCATCATGCCCGAGAGCAGCCGACGAAGCCCGGCAGAGATTCACGAGATGTTCACCGAGGGCGTCGGCCTGCGCAAGTGGCGTGGGCACAAAACATTTGTGGAGAGGGATCTGGAGATGCGAATCGCTCGTGGGGAGATCTGATGTGGCCTCGGTATGCGGGTGACATTCGCGGGTGTGTATGGCGGAAAGGAATCAGAGGGAATTCACGAGACTGAATAGGATAGGTCCGACTACTTGGGACGCGTTATTGAGCTTCAACAGCTCAGCTGTTGTCTGCCTCTCAACTCTTGTCACATCACACGCAAATCTTTACCGATTGGTTCGGACAACCGCAGCTGATGCAGCCGTTCACGCTGTGTGACGTCATTAGGTTGGTGAATATACACTCGATAATGTCAGCGAGTTATGTGCCCCGATGAACGGACGGTTGTCCTTGGAATACGACAGTTTTCCCCGTGGCCTGTCACCAATGTGATGTCGCAGGATTCTCAACGGCTATCATGATTCGGCTCCAGCCTGTCCAGCCGGCGAGGCTCTGTGATGAGCTCCGCCGACAAAAGAGCGACACAAGGTCTACACACTTTGGTCGCATGGGGTGGCTTCTAAAAGGACAATGCCGGGTGAGGTCGCCTCACGCAAAATTTTTGGCACCACAAAAGCGTACTAGACGGCCTTTGGACGAAATCAGGTCTTCGAAGACGGGAGATCCAAGTGTGAGCTACATCGAAAGTGCTCCTACTTGAAGTTCATTCACGGACGGGAGCCCATCCCTTCTTGCGACTTGTCCTCGGGATGTTCGGGTATGACAACGTGCATCGAGACGAACCCCATGTACCTTATCCCATCTGTGTCGAGATTGCAAAATCACGGGTTCATTCGTCGCGGAGATGAAAAGCAGGCGAAAGCAGTATCGCGACCGCCCTCAGCGGGTTGATGATGATGTGATCATTCCGAATCGCCCTAGCCGGTCCTTAGACCACGAAATCGGGTATCTGCTTCTGAGCCGAGTCGAAGTGGCGTCGCCTGGGCGCAAGCTTACGTAGCCGCCAGACCATCGACGTCGACATTTAAGGATTACTCGGTGCGGTGCCAAGTACCCTATACATCAATCCCGTGACCATGTGAGCTGCCCGCGCCCTGAGAGTGCGAACAGCACGCATCCCCTGACCGAAGGCTTGTCCGAAGGGGCATTTCGGATTTCAAGAGTGCTATCCATGCTAATAGACTTTTGAGTCTGAATCGCATCGGAGGCGATGTATTGGGGACTTCCGACGTGCTTAGTAGAGGCAGGAATCAACATTCTGCCATGAGATCTTAACGCTGTCTTTCAGCCCCTCGATGTGGAGTTTTGCGAAGCGCTCAAACACAGGTCATCAGCGGACAGCGTCGTCTCCTCCCGGCAGGGGCAGCCGAAGTGGGCCGCACTGTTTCAATGACGGCACGATCCTCCTCTCTCGCCTTTTTGGCTCAACCCTACGTACTAGTCTCGAACCCAGATCCGTCGTCCGTGTATGTATACAGAGCTGGTTCATCAGAGTCTTGGCATCCGGCTGTTCGGAACCGAATAGACTAAGCAGGAGCACGTCATTCATGCAGATCCCCTCTTCAGCATAGATATCTCTTCCGCGCCCCCATCCCGTTGTCCTTCCCAGGAAGTGTCTAGATCAACATGCTACACTGGCTCTCTGGAGTTATTGGTCAACCCGAGTCGCACCAGTAGTAATTGATCCCACTGATGCACTGGTGCACCTGCACTTCCGCAAGGGCGGTGGCTGAGACACGGGAGGAAGATGCTGTCAGCCATCCGGGACCTTCCCAATACGCATAGCCATCATCCTAGACAGCGAGATGCGGCCATCACAATGCAGTATATAACGCTGATGTATGAGCCCCTTATTCACTCTCATCCCCTTATCACAACCCAGCATGCTGTTCGCCTACCTTCTCCCCCTTGTGACTTGTTTGACCCATCTCTCATTGGTCCTCTCTAACGATCTCAATGTGGGCTTTGAAGCGTCTATCGACATCACCGGTATTGACATTTTCCCAGCCGAGAGTATCGCATTTGTCGCTGGACCTTCGACCGTTGACTACACCTTCATCGTCCCCGTTACCATCAATCGACTGGGTTCTTCCCTCGAAGCGCTCACTGTTCGACTCTTCACTCAACTGTACGACTATGACGAGGACGATGCGCCGACTGAAGCTCAAGTCTACTCCGAGGACATTTACATGAACGAGCGATCGACCTACAACGTATATGCCTCTTTCAACGCCACGACCAATGTCACCGCTGCCATTGTCTACTCTCTTCGAGCTCAAGTTGATGTTGCCGACAATTCCTTGGGCGGTACCGCCTACGTAGCTACCATCTCCGGTGCTGCTGTGACCTCTTACAACGCGACCTCGGGTCAATGGAGCGCGTATCAACCTTCGGACTATGCGCACGAGCAGAACGTCATGATAACGGCGCAGTACGAAGGGGAGATGGCGACGCTTTTCGAGCCTCCTATTGACACTACCAACGAGACGGTCATCATCAACCCTGATCCTGATCTGCCGGAAGAAGAGGATCCGAATGTCACCACTCCAAATCCACCTGTCGAAGGCGTTACGGGAGGAGGCAACACCCCTATCCCTCCTTGCGAGCCGTACACTCCCCCACCGACTCCCTTGCCCTGCCACGGAGAAGTCAAGCCGGGCGACCCATGCGAGCACTACAAGTCGTGGAGGCGGAACAACGTTGGAAAGCCTTGGAAAGGACCGGAGTACTGCGAGAAGCCTTGGAAGACGAGGGACAACGATAAGACACCTTGGATCGACACTAAACCTTGCACCACTTCTGCCACCCCTCGACCTCCTTCCTCTTGCACTCCTCCCCATCCTCCGGCTTGTTCGTTCACGTCAAAACACCCCGCGGTATACCAGCGACAGTCGACCGCCCGGGGCATTCTTCAACTCACCGTCAACTACGGGACCGCCAATGAACCCGTTCCAGTTCGTCAGCTCCCAGTCACCGCGTTTGGCTTAATCAACAATGAGCGTAAATATGCTGCGGTGAGCAAGACGAACAACGATGGCTTTGCGGCTCTGCAGTTCCCTCTCAACCCCGGAGAGACTGTCGTCGTCTACCGGGTGTCCGTCTTGCTCGACACGGAAAAGTTCCGAGTATCCACCTCCAACGACAATGGTACATCGTTCCTTATTCACCGGCTCAACTCGATCGATCTTGAGGTGCAAGTCCCGGAGGGAAGGACCGAGTACACCTATCGATTCATGAACAAAGCCACCAACGACATCCTCAACGTTCAAGATCGAATGCTCACCTATTGGATCTTTGCCAAGACGAAAGTCGCCAACTTTCGAGCCAAGCTTGGCGCAGTCTGGTTCCCCGGAATAGCCGCTGCCAACTCGTTCAACGCGCGCGCTACGCTAGACGTCTCGTTCATCAATGTCCACCCGGAAAAGGCCAAAGCGACAACACCTTTGGCCCATGAGTACGGTCATTGGTTCCACTACCTCGCCCGAAAACAGCAATACCTCAATACAACCTACGCCACCAAGTCGCACAACTTTTGTCAGCAGGACACCGCCAACTCGGCCGCAGTAGCGGTGTCGGAGGGCTACGCGACTGCATTCGGACTGTCGGCGCTCTGGCAATCCAAGTTCCAAGAGGCGAACGGTACTGGATACTGCTTCTTCCCCTTCAATGCTGCTTCGCCCAATTGTTGCGAGATTGAGCAATACGACTGCGACAACGGACCAGCCTCAAGGGATCTCTCGATAGATGAGGGCCGGGTGGCAGCTCTGCTGCGAGATCTGATTGATGCAGGGGCCGATGATAATGAAAATGACGATGGTCGAGGGGTGAATGGGTTCTCGGACAATGCCAATCTTGTTCGAGCGAGGGTGTTGTTCGACCCAATGAGGGGCAATCCAGCAAGCATGCAGGAGTATTGGTGAGTCGCGTCGAACCAAACCTTGATATCCCATTGATGCTCCACAGGGAAGCCTTCAAAGCGTCGCCGAGTTTGACTCAGGCGCAGATTGACGCAGCTTGGAATGTGTTCGAGTATCAGTATGCGCAGTTTGACAAATAGTTGGTAGGAGTTAAGCGCAAAGACAGAAAGAAATGGACAATCAGATGTTTTCATGAGGGTGAGGGGGTGATTCTGCTGCATATGTCTGTATATATACTGTGGGAGTGGTGAAAGGAAGTTGTAGAAAGAAGAGACCCGGCGAGGAAGAATGGTCGTGTCGCACGCAGGGTTAAAGGGTTACATCACATGCCCGTTCCGGGACGGGGGGACTCATTTTCAACAAAGTCACCAAACACATCCGCCAATAGGCCCATCGAGGCCTGTCAGAATATACCAGTCCCATCTGCTTACGAGCAGAAATCAGTGCATGAGACGATATTTTCAGGTGGCAAACACTCACGATCCTGTTCCCAAACTTCCGGCCACTTTGCCCGCTGCTCGTGAGACCTCATTTACTCACCGCAAAGGTCAGGGGCTAGGGCGCTCGGGGATTAGGGGTGTAGGCCCCCTCATCCTCACCGATGTCTTCAATGCCCTCGGCTGGGACAACGGGCTGAGGACGGCGACCAAAACCTCCCTTGCGGCCGATGCCTGGAGGTACTCGTCGCCAACATCGGCTTTCACCGTGTGTGACAAGCTCAGCCAGCACTACTAGACCGATGAAGAGATCAAGGCGCTGCTCCAACTGGCCCGAGCCAACTTGGGCACCGACGGATAGATCCGACTACTTGGGACGCGTTATTCGAGCTTCGACAGCTCAGCTGTTGTTTGCCTCTCAGCTCTTGTTACATCTCACGCAAATCTTTACCGATTGGTTGGGACAACCGCAGCTGATGCAGCCGTTCACGCTGTGGAACGTCATTAGGTTGGTGGTGATGTCGGTATCCACTCTGCAGGGTTTTTGCCTTCCTAAGTGGACCGAGTGATTGTGGACCCGGCGTCGCAGGTCATGCTGTCTAAATGCAACAAAATGGCTGTGATGTTGTACGTTGTCCTCATCAGCGAGCTCCATGCCGGAAAGACGAGATTGACCGAAGCTCAGAACTTAACAGTCCCACACAGAGAGTGCGTGAAGAGTCACCCAGATAGGATATGGTGGTCGAGAGCCGGCCTCGGCGATCTGTTGTCTGCAGCTTGGTAACAGAGACGATGAGCCGAGGGTCGGCGAGAGCGGTCTTGAAAAGGCGTTATTCGTTCTTCGAGCGAATAGGACTCACCTGTCCCGTGGATGACCTCCGTGCTGCCGAGCTCAGAATCGCGGTACGCTGCAGATTATTCTCCCAGCCGTGCACGCAGCACTCGATCGAAGACAATCCAGGGGGGACCTATCTATTCTGAATCAGCGGTCCACACCGGCGTTTGCTCGAAATAGCCTCGTTGATAAGCGCTTCGCGTCTTGCTAAGCATATCTGAATCAGCTCCATTCCACACGCGCCTCGCGGTCCTCACCACGTCATAGTGATGAATGTGCATCTTGGTCAGCGTATGGATCGCTCCATATGTTGTTGGATATGGACTGCGCGTGCGACAAGGTATAAAACTGCACCCGGGCTGAAAGCTGTTGATGACAACCCGCCGACACTCCCTCCGTCCGTCTCCGTCGCTCTATTCAACTCCGCCACTTCCGACCCCGCCATGGTCCACAGAGTTCTCGTCTTCGGCGCATCTGGCTTGATGATGCGTCACGTCATACCCCACATCGTTCGAAGATTCGACCTCAAAGTTACTGCTTTCATCCGACCGGGCTCGAAGGGTATACCGGCCCTGAGGAAGCTCGACGTCGATATCCTCGAGGGGTCATGGACTGATGAAGACCTGATCAAGCGCACAATCAAGGACTTTGACATCATATGGGACGCGGGAGACTCCCACGACCCGTCGCTCCCGGCACTTCTGATCCCCCTGCTCGAGCAGAGCGCTTCCAAGCCGACCTACCTCCGCTACACGGGCACTGGCAACTGGATCACCCAGACGGGAGGAGTCGCTTCGCCGGCAGCCAAGGAGTTCGACGTGGGTCAGAGCGTCGGGGGCGAGTGTGTCTGACAAAGCAGGACTCCTCCGCTGAAGCCATTGCGTGGCTGCATGAGGAGATGTTCAACGGCGCGGGGGACATCATGTGAGTGCACCGAGTGAGGGATGAGTACTGATGGCTTCAGTGCGCTGGAAGCCTTGAAAAGGGGCGTCAACGTCTGGCTGCTCTGCGCCGGGGGAGTCTACGGTGTCACGTCGGCCGATGTCCCCTCCGCAGGTGTATTCGTGCGGCTCTACACGAACAACGCTCTGAGCTTGGGTTACGCGCCTTACATTGGTGATGGTAGCGCACACATGCAGCTGGTACGCTACGGAAGGAGCCCTCGAACAACTGTTCTAACATGCAGATTCACATCGACGACGTGGTGTCAGCCACTGAAATATTCCTCCAGCAGGTCTTGCCGACGGTGGGCAAGCCTGTGGAACCGGGCATCGAGCCCCACACTCGCTTCTTCAACGCTCCGGGCTACTCGTACACCTGGAAACATATCGCCGAGACCTGGTCGGCGGTTCTCACCAAGAACGCTGACATGGAATTGGCAGTTAAAGCTGTGACAGCGGACGAGGCGGGGTTCATTGCCCCGTGAGTCATTGATACTGCGCCATGATCCGCGCTGATTCAATAGCCTCATCAACGCAGAGATGAGGGCCAAGGCGGGAAAGCTTCCACAGCTCGGCTGGCG
Organism: Papiliotrema terrestris; assembly: GCA_019857685.1. NCBI lineage: Eukaryota > Fungi > Basidiomycota > Tremellomycetes > Tremellales > Rhynchogastremaceae > Papiliotrema > Papiliotrema terrestris. Next base: position 16,760 of record JAHXHD010000488.1, read on the forward strand.
GTCAAAGGGTCCGTCAATTGAGGAGACCCTGCCCAGCATCCTTGCACGAGGCGTCTCACTACCCCTGCCATGACGGCAGTCCTCAGACGAAACATAGATGAATGCATAGAACACCGCGCTGTGACGGGTGTCAGCTGGAGAGAGATCCCTCAACGTCCATGCGAAGAACTTGAAGGATATCAGTGCACGGCCGGACGCGCTGAGGCGTAGGTACACCACTGCAGCTAGTCTCCCTGGCGCACTGCACGGTGACGACTCGCCATCCGCTAAAGTCGGCGCATCTAAGGGGTCAAAGCACGCCGTCAAGCTCCGCAGCGCATCCCTCGGGGCGTAGCGCCGACGTGAATCACTCAACGCCTCGATCATCGCGATGCCATTGACCGTCGTCATGCTGGTCTTGCCCCTCTGGCACGCCGTCTTCGCCCTCGCCCGGTCCTACATCCAAGCCGTACTTCAGCTCGACCATTTCCTGCTAGTCAACCGGAGTCGGTCACAGAAGCCAGCTGATCGAGTCGACGTACCCGGAGAAACTTGTTTTCTTGCCGCAGGTCCGCCACGTCCCGCGTCAGTGTCGAGTGCTCCCCTTCGAGCTCCCCTATCCGTTTACTGATGTTCGTTATATGCTTTTTCCGCTTTGCTCTGAATTTGGCAGCTGCGGGTGTGAGCAAGATCCGACTGCAACGACGAGCGAGGTGAGCCAATGTCATCGGACGGAAAAAGTGAACGGTGACATAGTCCGAGGAAAGGCATCTGAAAGGCCGAGAGACCTACATGCTAAAGTATTCCGCTGCCTTTTGTCCTCCGTGTCGAGAGACCCGGCACTGCTTTCCGTCGAGACCGGTTGGATGGGTGTGCCGGGTGGCGGCACTTGAGGAGTGGAATCCGCACTCGACGGTCCACGTTCTGATGGGGTGTACGCGAGGTTGGATGGGCCAGCCCCGTTATAATTCGGCCACACGGGTGTAGATTGACGCCCGTTGTGGGGTAGGGCATGCTGAGCGAGGGACGGGTGCGGTGGTGGAAGCGTGAATGCAAAGGTGGATGACGATGGCGAAGGGAGGTGCCATTGTGGTGCTGGTTCGTCAGCTACAGTCGTCATCCATAAGGCCACAGAGAATTGGAAAGCGAAAGGAGTTGCCGAGACCTCGCTGAAAGGCCGGGTAGGGAACGACCCACGACCGAGGGTTGGTATCAGAGAGCCAGGTGCGATATGACACACTGCATCCGACTACGGCAACTCCCCCCGTACCCGTCTGCCGACCACATTCTGCTTGACAGGCGAACGGGGACCACTCACGATTGTCCAGCCGAGGCTTGCGGGACCCTATGCGTTCTAGGTCCGGCGGTGCAGGGTTGTGTCCTTGCGGCGCTGGCACTGTAGGCAATCCCACCGCCTCCCGGCCTCCGTCGCTGTCCCCCGTATGTTGTTGCGACAAGAACATGGACCCCGCCAGATGCGCGAAGAACTGATCCTGACTCCCATTCGCCCCGTACGCCGGATTGGGTGTTAGTGGGGCGGAAGCGGAGTACGGGTACGAGCGATGTTGGCCCCTGGGTCGGCTAGGGCCGGGCTCGACGCTCCTCGGCGTGTTCTCCGCCGACTGCGAGGTGAGTGCCGCGCCGATAGCGAGTCGTGGTGTCGTTATGGGCGGCGGGAAAAGGTGGTCCCACACGGTGCCGTGGTCAACGTGGTTGAGGTTGTCTGCCGCATCCCCCTGAGCCACGCCATGATCCTGCGCGCCAGGGTCTGGAGCAAGCGTGTTCCCCGTTGCTGTCGCGTGTGACAATCCGTCGAATACCGCCCCCCAGTCGATCTCGCCGTGCTGTTGGTGATGCCTCTCCACCATCGAGATACCCGTCCGCCTCGACCTATATGCCGCAGTCTATTAGAAGCAAAGATGCCGAGCAAGTGGGTGTGATATGATAAGAGAAATATCTGGAATACATGAAGGGCTTGGAAGCTATTGCTCCGAATGGCTGGGCTTTGCATGCTTACGCACAGATTCGTACCGCAAAGGAAGCAGGTCGGATTGGACATTATCGGGTTGCGTGGACCGATCGCGCATGATGGCGTAATCTGTTGCGGCAGGTCGGGTTGGAAACGGGAGACGCGATCATGCATGTCTGTTCTGCGCCAACGGCCGTGAGGTGTCGTGATGTACGCCGACTCGTAGCGTCCGGACGGGGGGGAGGGAGGAAGGG
>JAHXHD010000050.1:0-16078 GCA_019857685.1 Papiliotrema terrestris
CCCCCTCACTCGCCGGCCCTCGCCTGACCCAGCCAGCCAGCCAGCGGGAATCCGGCCAAAGGGCGGGAAAAGTGCCACACGCGGCGCTATCGTCGGGGACAAGTGAGAGCAGTGCATCTCGCAGGGTGGGTGGCAAATCTCCCTTTGTCGGCGATAATTTCGCGTTGCAACTGCTAAAGCCGATATGGTCGCTTCTTTAGGTCCCGTGACGCGGCGGCGGGTAGAGTGCTTCGTCGCGTTATCCTTGCGCTCGCAGAGGTGTAAATAGCCATCAACCACCGATTGCACAAGCGGGCAGACCCCCCGACATGGCCTTGCATAGGCCGATGGTCTCCACCCTCATCTCACCGACCAAACTGTAGTACTTTCAACTGCGAGAACCTCCGTCCGACGTCCCCGAATTAGGGAAACAAGCCGGGCCCGATGCTGTGAGCCTCCCAGACAAAGCAAACGAGGCGAGACATGCATGCATGCACGTAGCGCGCAATCACCGCGGCGATCATCGTAACACCGCCGGACTTCACAGTTCTCTCGTTGTCACACTCACGCCCTTTTTCCCACACACGCCCGTTGTCCGACTGTCCGCGTTGGTGTCGGTGCTGCCCTTTGCGACGCTGTCTTTCAGCCCGAAGATCAGATCCTTTGCAACATCCCAAGGACACTTCTCCGCGGTCGCGTAATGAGCTTCCAACTCAGCCGTAGAAAAAGCGCCGGTCGTCAGCATCTGCTGTGCCACCGTCTTCACGGCTGTTGCAAACGGATCGTCAGACAAGTCATGTCTTTCGGGTCCTTTTGCCGACAACAGCTCCAGGGTACCCAGAAAGGGCACACTGGTGACACACCAACATGGGCTTGTAGAGGGTTTTTCGTTGCTCGCGTGGGCTGTGTACACAGTGTAGGTGCCCTGTTCATACCTGGTAGCCCACAACGCCGGGAGAGGAGGATAGTCTCTCACATAGGCTGGGCCATCTTGTGTAACCGCCTCTCGGATGAGCGAGAACTCAGGGACGGCCGTCTCCCGTGCTTTGGGATAGCGAGAAAGAATTAGGTCTTGAAAGATATAGTCGAGCCTTGCTGAAGGAGTTCCAAGGTTCATGATGAGAGGATGGTACAAGTCGTGAGGCATGGGCCGCGGGATATAAGGACGCAGGCAGTTGGACGCTATCAGCCTGATCCTTTGACCAGAAGCGGTATGGACGGAGCGGGGTGAGAAAGGGGGATCTGCTGGTCTGCGCGCTCAATGGGGACACGTGCTTGCTTTGCAGACCGCTCAGGAAGGCGTACGGCGTTCGATAGACTTCGCGAGTGATAGTGCTCCGCATGCTGTCTCGTCCGAGCACCTCGGGGCCTCTCCTTGGCGAAGGAATGTCGTCTCCCCCTGTTCCTCAACTCCGCTGTAGCCAGTGGTGGACCGCCTGATCTACCCACATGCATAGCCCTCTTTTGAACGTATTTCGGCGTGACGTCCGAGAAAAGCTGCTCGCTTGTCTACTGCCTTACCGATGGCCGGCTCGCTGAACAAGCCACGCTAAGGCGGGTGCTGCGGTGGGCTTCATGATTGAGGGGGAGTTTCCAGGCAGGAGACGCTTCTTCGACCAGCGTGCCAGTAGGAAGGTGGGTGGGTTGTGTGCTGTTCACGTCTTCTCTGCATGCCCAGGTCTCTGTTGCAAGTCTACAGACGTTCAACCCGTGTACGAGATCCAATGGCCTAGCAATTGATGCGGTCTAGCCCATCTGCCTCCTCGCGCTGCCTTTTCTGTATCGTGCATGCCATGCAACTGCCATCCTCAGGCTCGCTCTCAAAGCCTCCGCATGTGTAACGAGACCCCTGTGAGATGCTGCTCAATACCGATGCCATCACCTCAGGGTGTCTCCAAGAGTGCTTGTAGCACGGCTCATGGCTGGCGGGACTCATAGAATTCTCCAATCGGTCCTCCAGCATCTGCTTGGACAGCTCGGAGACCGCGTTCGACAAGGCGCTGCGGAGACTGCCGGGATGTGCAGTCTCGTGATCCGGTATGACAGTCGTCTTGCAACACCACCGTCCCCATCCCTTCCAGCGGTGCACCGTCATGTGCGAAGCTCGAACGGTGTATTTCGAACCGTGATCGGTGATTGACCAGAACATCTGCCACTCTGGGTGGACGCTCACGCAGGTCCGAGCCCCAGCATGCGCTTTGCGCTCCATGAGCGGAAAGAACGGGATGCACCGCGAGTCCGAACGTCTCAGGCCGATATGATGATCTCGCAGGAAACGAATTAAGAGACTGTTGACTTCTCGGGAGCTTGGATTCGAGTCCCACGGATCCGTTTCCATGGTGGGCGAACGCGGCCGGGAAAGGGCAGGTCCATCGAATGGAAATGCGGCACTGATGAGGGAAAATCAATGACCCACACGCCTGCTCACGTCCATGACGTTCTGGGGAGAGAGGACCCCAGGTATCAGTATAAAGGATGGTTAGGGAACATTCGCATGCATCACATTGCTATGGTCGAAGGTATAATCACATTGGATCATGGACGTATTCACAGTAGCGGAGATTCTCCTCATACAGGGCTTCTCAGTTCGTCACTTCTCCCCATTCTCCCGCACACCCACCAAAATGCCCTCTTCTCCATTCTCGCCGTTGATAGTGTCTGACCTCTCCTCAACGCATGCTACGCGGAGTCGGAGGCGAAATCAAGTTTGGGCTCGGTGCCCGACTCGGGGATATGATCAAGGTCTTTCTCGGTAAAACCCGACCCAATGAGAATGTTGCTGAGGGTCCAACTCAGGTCGGCGGGTGAGGCAGCCACATGGGAGTAGAGCGGCCGCTGACTGACTGCGGTTGCAGCTGTGGAGAGGCTCGTCAGATCATGCAGCATGTCGGTCGCCAGCTTGGTAATCGCTTTCGAAATGGCAACGATCGGACTCTGGGTGGTCTGTGGCTGCGGCTCGATACGCATCGTCTTGGTATGCCAGCTGAGCTCCTCAGCGGACTTGCGCACGAGACATGACGTGCGAACTGCACAGTCCGTATCACTGCGAGTGATTGACCAGACGACGGGCTCAGGCGAGGCCGCGCAGCAGCTGTAAATGCCGAACCCGGACTGGATGTCCTCTGTCAGCTCCTGGAGTGCTTGCTGGTTGTTTGAGCGGGGGGCCCGGCGTTCCATGTACGCGAGCAGCATGCTCCTTGCGGTCTCTGGCTCAATGCCCCTTGGGATCCACTCCTGAACCTTCTCCCAGAGCTTGGCGGAAAGTGATCGTGGGGATCGCGCCATCGCCTGCAAAGATTCCATGTGTGATGGTCTCAAGGGATGCCATTTGGTGTCGGCCAGAGACCGCTCTGTCACCTTGATCACAGCTTCGTCGATCTTGGTCCGCAGAAGTGCGGGTTCAGAGCCGTGAAACGCTTCACTCGTCCTCAGCCACTTGGGCCGTCCTGTGTATGTGGTGTCTGTCTGACGTGCCAAAGAGAGCGCGTACGAGGAGCCGTCTTTGGCACAGCACACGAGCGTCCCCTCTGCAGGGCCGGGACCAATCCATACCTGGGCGTGCTTCGGGGTCTCGTCCCGTAGTCCTACGAGCTCTCCAAACTCGTGATTGTCAGTCGTCAGTCCAGTCAAGTCCTTGCGAACGTGATCCTTGATGTACTGGTCGATGACTGAATGAGCCGAAATTGAAGGCATGATGTGCGGATTCGAATGTGGGGCGTACGCGAGTGCTGCGAATCCTCTGGCTACAATCAGCTCGTGGGTGGCGATGAGTCAGTCGCTGAAAGGCCTGGATGGTGATCCCACACTTCTCGCCCCTCTGAAGAGAGAAGGGCTCTGAATGTCTTGATACAAGCCTTCGAGACAGTGTCGTCATAGATGGAAATCTCGACACAAAGGATGGTTCGCCGCCACACTGGTCCAAGGTGCAAAAGGCCCCTGGTGCGTCAGATCGCGTGGCGAATGGGCGTACACCCAGCAGGTGAGGATGGCAGGAACTTTTTGGGTGTGCGACACCGGTAAAGTGAGTCGGCGCTGTGAGAGTGTGAAGGTGTCGCCTAAGAGCTGTGGCGAATACTGCGTGCCCTGCTAATACCCAGCAGAGGTCGCGACGCTCCAAACCTCACGCTCCATGGCCCACCTTCGCCCCAGTATTCGCGTCCTTCTTGCCTGCTAGAAAGGATAGCCGCCACACCGGACCTCTGTCGCTTAACTGGGACATGTTTGCTGCTCGCAATGCAGGTTGATGACACCGGCGGTCCGACGCGCCACCGTTTGCTCGGGCAATGCGTGTGGCTCTTCCCTATTGTGCTCGAAAGTATGGGTCACCAACTCTGCAGCTTGCAGTTGCCGCTTGCACGTCCTTGACTTCCCTATCATTGCGTACAGTGACGGTGCTGAAGGAGCTGCACGTGGTTTCGTCGTCTTCTCTTACCGATCATCCCTGCCCTGCGCGCCTCCTGCCTCACCCGGGCCTTCAGCTGGCGCACCTGTCCCCTCTGTCGACCTTCCCTGCTCCATCGACTCCCCCCGCTGCGCTCGTTCCGCCTCCGCAGCCGCTCCCCGCGCCATCACCGACTGTTTGATGTCCACTCGTTCCGGCCACGAGTCGGCCATCTTCGCGCGCAACGAGATGCCGGAAACGCCAGGGAACGTCGTCGAGCCCGCGCCCGCAGAGGGGCCTGCACCCGCAGTGCTCCTCCGTCCGCCTTTCCGCGTTGGTGTCCCCGCGTCCAACATCTCCACATCACCGTCATCCCCTGCCAGTGCCGGCCGCTTCCCCGTCAACTGCGCGTTGAGCTCCGCTTCGCGCTCAAACTCCGTCTGCATCTTGCTGATGACCTTCCCCCTCAGCGGTTGGCGCTCCGCCAGACGCCGTAATTCGGTAGGCGTATATCCTCTTTCGGCGATATCGGCAAGATGCTCCGGTTTGGCGATGGGCGCGAGCTGCCGTTCGAGCTCGGGGTCGAGCGTGACTGCTGTCAGCGATCTGTTGAGATGGGCGAATATCCACTTACAGCGGTGATACGCCTGCGTAGGGCGGGCATTGACCTCGATCAGGTCGGTCAAGGTAGCGATATGTGTCTTCCTTGACGGCCGCTTTTGACGCGTCCCGACGGGGCTCATCGATCTCTGTCTTCTCGTCGGCGACTGCGACTCGTCTCCTGCTGCTGACTCGACCCCGGTGCGGCCAATGACAGCTTCGACCTCGGCACTCATCCCGGGCGCCATGTCTGAGACGGAAACAAGTGGACTCGAGGGTGCCGGTGAATCCCGCAGCCTGCTCGGACCAGCCTCTGCAATCGAAGTCTCTCGCTCGGTCGTCGCGGGCAGTGTTGGCTGGGCCGATGCAGTCCCAGTCGGACTGAGCCTCGACATGCCGTCCGTGATCGGTGCGACGCTGGACACTGGATGGGCTGAACCATGTATCGACACGTGATGTAATGACGGGCCCGGCGCGGGCGATGCGGACGGCAGGTCGGAAGTGACGGGTCGCGCTTTGCGGCCCTTCTTCGGGCTTGGGGGGACTTCTTGGCCCGCTGGTCGGAGGGTCACCGGTCGAAAGGTCAGCCGGTTCGCTGTAGAGTGCCATGGCGGGCGCGAGGGCGCGTGGGGGTTCTCCTCGTCTGCCATTAACTTGAGCTGAGACGCGGAAAGACATGGCGTCGCGCGAGAGAATGGGCGGGCTCACTTCGTATCCGGCCGAGGATGATCTCGTCACCTATCATCCGCGTCACCTCGCCTTGGAAGACCTGATTTGCGATCTTGAGGAAGGGCATAGGCGTATCGAGGCCCTGTTGTCAGTTCTGCTCAGTGTCGAACGGGAGGAAGGTTGGTGTTGAGCCGGGACGCACGATGAGCTGGTACGAGTTCTCTCCCAACAGAGTCTTGTTATCGATGGCTTGTCCCAGGTCCATCACCACATATACTTCCTATCTGTCAGCTGGGACGAGCGACATCATTTAGCAGGACTCGCCTCGTCCTCGCTCTCGTACTCGTCTGCATCCTCCAACTCCTCAAACGACTCGACCTCTTTCCACCCTTTGCCGAGGATCGACTGTCCCTCCCGCAGATACGTCTCGACATCCTCCGAGCTCTGAATCATCCTGATGGGTCCTTCAGATGCTGGGAGTGAGTCTAGCTCGGCGGCCAATGCTATATGCGCAGTGATTAAGCATGATCAGCTCGTGACAGTCTTGTCAACAAGCTCAGCAATGATCGCACAACGGACTTGGCCGCGATCTCCGCCTTCCTTCCGTCATCCGATCACCCAACTCTTCCTGGCACGTCCAACATCACACGACTCGACTTTTTCACGACCCCTTGATCCTCTCGTATCCATCACCGCGCCATGTCCGCCGCTGCAGCCAAGGGAAAGGCAAAGGAGAAGCCATTGGCGTCGTTGTTGGCAGGCGCCACTGCGGGCGGTATCGAGTCGTTCGTCACTTTCCCGCTGGAAAGTCTTAAGACTCAGCTGCAATTCGGCGCGCTGGAAGGTGGGAAGGTGCGTGCCATGACCTACTTCCTACTTGGCGACCGGACACAGAGATGCTGGTAGACGAGCTCACGTGCAGCAACCCGGTCTGATCACCGCCGTGAAGCGGACGTACGCCCAGCGAGGTATCAAGGGCTTTTACTCGGGCTGCACCGCTGTGGTCATCGGTAATGCTGTCAAGGCCGGCGTGCGCTTCACGACGTACGACCAATTTAAGTCGTTGCTCAAGGACAAGGACGTGCGTTTTACCTTATGCACGCGGCCATCACCAGCAAAGCTGACGGGCAGGGAAAGCTGTCGGCCCCGCGGTCGATGCTGGCCGGTCTTGGAGCCGGTATGATGGAGGCGATCATTGCTGTCACGCCGTCGGAGACGATCAAGTGCGTATGGCAGGGACAGAAGCGAGGTCAGAATGACTGACGGCAGGACGAAGATGATCGAGGACTCGAAGCGGCCTGAACCGAGGTTCAAGGGCTTGGCGCACGGTGTCAAGACCATTGTCCGGGAGGACGGATACAGGGGGATCTACCGCGGTCTCGGTCCAGTTGTGAGTTGTCCTGACGACGACTTTGATGTCGCCGATACTGTTGAGAGGTAAACTGACTGTCAGATGCTCCGACAAGGCGCAAACTCCGCCGTGCGGTTCTCGTCTTACTCGACGTTGAAGCAGCTTGTGCAGGGCAACGTACACGCCGGAAATCAATTGCCAGGCTGGATGACATTCGGGATCGGGTCAATGGCCGGTATCATCACTGTCTGTAAGTCGCTCTCTCTCCCGCAACAGTCTCCCACAGAAGCTGACGTGCAGACACGACCATGCCTTTCGAGTGAGTAGCAGGATCATCCTCGTCGTTCAGGCGACCGCCATGAACTGACAAGGTTGACATACAGCGTGGTCAAGACGCGAATGCAGTCGCTGCGGGCGAAGCAGGAGTACCGCAACGCGCTGCACTGTGCTTATCGAATCGCCACGGAAGAAGGCGTGTTGAAGTTCTGGAAGGGGACCGTGCCGAGATTAGGGCGACTCATCGTAAGCATGCGGGACACTCAGGCGCCGTGCCGAGCTGACGGCAGTTGAGCGGAGGTATCATCTTCACGGTGTACGAGAAGGCATACCCCGTTTTCGACGCCATCATGTAGTTCGTCGTTCGAGTATCAGACATAGATGCACATTGTATGACCACGCTGCGGTGTGTCTTGAATGCCACCGCGTACCCCTATCCCCACAAATCGCTCGCAGAATCACAGCGACCACGTCTCAAGGTCCTGGACGTGCGATGATGCGGTGCTGCATGAGGGATATGAACACGTGGACGTCCGCAGACTTTGTCCAACAAAGGCAGTACTGTACACAAGGAGGGGCAGGATGCGCTTTCGATCGTCTTTACACTGCTTTGACGTGCTGATGTCAGCTATTATAATGATCCTGATCGCTCCTTACTCACCAAATCGTCGATCGTCGAGAACAGCATACCCTCCTGCATGAGCGTCTCGATCGCGTCCCTGCGTCGTCAGCCAACAGGCCCGACTGTCAGTCCGAATCATCACTCACATGACGTCCGGACCATTCCCGACAGCCCTCGATACGGCCTGCACGTGTATCCCGTCGTCCGCATCATCCGCTGCCACGATCTCCATGATCTTTCTCTGGATAGGCGGGAGGTGTGCGTAGTTTGACGAATCAGCCGCTCCACCGACGCCTCCAGCCGAGTAGTCACCCGTCGCCCCTCGTCCAGCGCCAGCCTTTCGTCAGCTATGCTCGCTCGAACCGCAAGGCTAGCTTACTCCGCCGCCCGGGTTGCGCAGGCTAAGCGTGACATACAACGCCTTGAGCAGGTGGTTGTACACCTCATTGTGGTCTTTGATTGCGCGGATGTGAGTCGCCGAGACGTGCTTCTTCCCACCGAAGACTTTGATCGAGCCCATGATCGCGACATACGTGTCTTGCCTGCGGTCAGAAAGGTAATTCAGAGGGATGAGAGTCGAGCGGTATCATGTCAGAGAATGGGACAAAGGAGACTCACTCGATCCCGTCCATCTTGCCCGTATCATCGTCGGCCGTATCCAGCCACTGCCTCACATCGATGTACCCCGTTCCGTCTCCGATCTCATACGACACATTCGTCGCCGTCGTGGACTTGTTCGTGATCGACCCGACAAGCAGGACCTGGTGGACTTCGTGTCCGTCTATTGTGTGTTCGGCGTCACCGTGCGTCTGCTCAGACTCGATCAGCTGCTTGACTGTCACTGGTCGGATGGACTGCGACTTGTTCTGCGCATGAGCTCGGCGTCTTGTGCACGAGTAGATGGGCTCACCTTCTTGCCGCCCCCTGGCGATTCTTGGCTCCCTTGCGATCCGCCGACGAAGCCGCCTCCGCCGCCGTAGTATGGGTTGTTCTCGCCGACTGGAGTTAGAGGGTACGTCCTTCATACACTGACGTACAGTTGTTCATGCTGTGTGTTGTGTACTTGGTGATGGGAAGGTGAAATGACGGTGGATGACTTGGACAGACAGCGAACATGAATTCTCGACGGCGCGGTTCAACCTGATCTCGTCGGTCGGCGCGACGCGTCGGCCCATGCACGTGACGTCGAGGTGAGTCAGCCGATAGGCGAAGAGTTCGAGAAGGCACGCGACGGCGAGTCTGCTGCCGCGCGCCTATGTCTCAGGGTTTGATACCGTGTTGTCGGGCTTACCCATGACAAACGGCAAGAGCGGCAGGGTTATCCTTCGCTCTCCTCCGACGCCCGAGTCCACCCAACATTTATCAACTCATCGTTCACTCCGCTCGGCCATCGTAAACATAGACCTCGCCTACGATCACCTGGCACAGCCTCGCACACATCAGCTGAGCCGACTGCAACAGTCTCGACAGGGTCAGCCTTCACATCTTCCACAAACCGAGTCCCCATCGCCGATTGCCGACACATCGGCCGCACCCAAAATGAAGATCCCCTCGGACAAGACGATCCACGATGCGCACTATGCCCCATATCCGCCCGTGGCCTCACCGCCGCACTCCGAGTTCGTCGCGCCCGCTCCGCCTTCAAGTCGTCCCGCGGCCAAGCGGTCGCAGTCCTCGAGCAAGAGCGTAAATGCCAGTGCCGATGCCGGCGAAGAGACGCAGTACAAGGTCGCGCGAGCCATCAGCTCATGTACCCGTTGTCGAAGCAGGAAACAGAAATGCGACGGCAAGCTCCCGGCATGCAGCGCCTGTGAGAGGGCCAAAGTGGAATGTATCGGTTTCGACGCGATCAGCAAGACCAACATCTCTCGAAAGTGAGTGCTAACGCCAATCTTTCAAAGCGCCGAGCTGATTGTAGCTACTTGCACTCCCTGGAGCAAGAAGTCCAGCAGCTCCGCGCACAGGTGGCTTCGTTGACGGGTGGCTCTGCCCTCCCGACGCCTACGTTCACGCCCACGGGGGGCTTCCCTCAGCCATTGCCGATCCCCAAGGCCGAACGGGGCACACCGTCCAACCTCAACGCCATCCCGTTCTCCCGCTCAGACCTCATGATCGACCCGTCGCTCCAACACGAAGGTCCGGACTCGGCTCTCCGATCGCCTTGGGACTCGCCCACCTACTTCAACGGGCGCAGGCATTCCGACTTCCCCTTCCCGACCGCCGGAACACCGTCTGAACCCCCCCGCTCGCCGTACGGCGGCCGTCTGTACCCCTCACAACAACCCGCCGCGACATCGCTTGGCCGGATGGTACACGACGCTGCATTACGTACAGGTCATGCGCAGAACCCAAGTGCGTCGATGAATCCCGCCGCGCCAAGCTCGGCGGCAGGTAGCGAGAAGGGCAGTATTATCGACTCGCCGCTCGACCATGAAGGCGTGAGCCCACAAGATGCGCATTCGGGCGCAAGAAGGCAGTTGGCCGCTTCGCCGCTTGCGACCTCGACGTCGGTCAGCAGTCGTAGCTCGAAGAAGCGGTCCTTCGCGGTCCCGCCTCTTCCGCCCCAGCCGGCGGTCGAGAGGCTCGTGGCGGCCTATGTCGATTTCGTAGGCGTCACGGCGCCGATCATACATATCCCGACGCTCGGCAAGCAGCTCATCAGAATCAGGGAGGGACGAGAGGTAGATCAGAGCGACATATTTGTGGTCATGATGGTACTTGGTGAGCTGTCCGGAATGGTTTCGATATCAGCTGACGCGCTAGCTCTCAGTACGATGGCGTCGTCTCGATTTGTCGATCCGCCTGACGAGCTGCGTGCGTGTTCGGAAGCGTTCCACGCGGAGGCGATGAAGCATCTGGATGCGGTCTTCGATGAACAAAGCTATGGTGAGCTGGCAGGAAAACAAGGCTGTTGTGAAGCTTACATTCAGTCGGTTTACAAGCCATCCTTCTTCTGGTATGGTACTCGCTACTCAACCCGGACAAAGGATCGATTTGGTTCCTTGTCGGCCTCGCAACGCGAACGTGCGTCGATCTCGGATTCCACAACGAGCAGAACGCGCCTGTCGATTCGCTTGATTCGCTCGAGCTCGATATGCGAAGGCGTCTCTTCTGGTGCACGTACAAGATGGACCGGCTGCTGTCTATCTCGCTGGGACGTCCACCCAGTATACCCGACGGCTTCATTTGCGTCCCGGTAAGCTCAGCAGCTAATATACGATGGTATCTGGCGCTGACGGTAGCACCCGTCATGCTTGCACGACATCGACATCCACGCGAACCAGTGGGGTCCGCTTGCAGGCGAGAATTGCTCGTACAAGGCCGTCTTCCTGCATACCACCAAGCTCCGGCAGCTCCAGTCCGAGATCATCGACCGAACGTACGGCATCTACCGACCTGATGGTACGCCGATCATGCCTCCGACCGAGTGGTTCGATGACTGCTTCGAGAGGCTCAAGACGTGGTTGAGCTCGGCGCCGGAACCGCGAGGGACGGTATCCACCGAGGGATACGCCATCTCCTTCCACAGTGAGTCGAGAGCGAGCAGATTGAATAAGGTGCTGACAGCAGACTCGGCTTTGCTGCTGTTCCGACCTTCGCCTGGTAACCCTCGCCCCGGTAGGGAGGCACTTTCCACTGTACTGGCCAGCTCGAGCTACATCATCCGAATTTACCGTCGCATGCAGGTCAACAACCGGATCAGCTGGCTGTGGATGACGGTTGGTACCGCAGACGTGGGCGACAGAGCAGAGCTGACGAACAGTCGCACTTCTCTTTCATGGCTGGGTTGTCTTTCCTTTATGCATACTTCAACTTGTACAGCATCAGCGGAGGGCAAGGTGTTCCGACGATGGAGGAAGCCATGACGGACATTGAGGCATGTCTGGCCGTGCTCGACTATCTCACCCGTGAGTCCGCTACATCGATCACGAGATGCAATGCTGACGCCCAGCCCGCGTTCCCTCGGCGTCGGCCTGTCACGACACGATGCAAGCCCTCTCGAAAGCTATTTTGGAGCGCCTGTCCGCCTCGCCGCCACCTTCCAGCACGAACTCGCCAAATGGACGATCGATCGGCATCCCCCGCAGCGCGCCTATCTCATCCTCGCGAGATGACCCCTTGCCCAACCCGAACGAGTCATTCCCTGCTCCTCTACCGGCCGTGACACTCCCTTACGAGCTCTCGCTACTTGACAACCTGTTCATCAACCCCATGTCCTCGCACAAGAAGGCATCGGAATACACCAACGGCAACAAGAACCGATGCGCTCAGAAGAACGCCACGGAACTTCGACATGGCGTCGCATCCGCGGGACCTGCCACCCTGACGGCCTCGCCGTCTGGTCACCCACGCGAACGCGAGCGCGGGTTCCCGCCGAGCGCTTTTGGCGGTACGGGCATGACCTCGAATGGCGCCGAGGCGGATCCCGGGTTGTCGGGCGTACAGGCCTACGGCATGGCTGCGCAGGTGGGCGCGACGCCCGATGGTGGATCAGGCGCCGTGTACGGGTCCTTGGCGGACAACATCAAGGCGAACATGTCTGCTGCGGGCGCGAGTGGCGCGAATGCGAACCAAACGATGGGTGTCGGCGCGGGACCGGCCGATACGGGCTTCGATCTGCTAAGCTTCTTGATGGATGAGGAGGGCGGTCTTGGGACGGGCACGTGGGACTCGTTGGATGTTCCGGCGGACTATTCGCTTTGGAGCTAGGCGGAATGTGTCAGCGGCCGGATTTGGGAAAAGGTGGGAGGCGAGATGATTGGAGACAGGGCTGGGAATGTCGTAGCGGAGCTGTGGAGGGGGACACGCCGCTTCTCTGGATTTGGGTTTGAGGGGCAAGTGAATGGACGAATTACTGTATATGTACGGATCGGGGTTCACATAGATTGGTCTGGGTGTCTCTCCGTGCTCGCGTTGTCTTATGCATCACTGCTTATATACGCGACGATTGTGTCGGCAGGGACTCGGGTGTGGGACTCGGGCAGGTAGACAGCTGTTATCACGAGCAGGATCACGATGGAAGATCGGTGCAACAGGGCGTTGGTGCCTCGTCCGAACGCACACAGCCCTTCTGCAGGCAGTAGACGTCGTGTGGGCAGCGTCACAGACGAAGGGACTTGAGGCATACCTGTGCGCGACTGCCCCACGCTTCTGGCTCCCTCACTTCCACTCAGCCTACGGAGTGGGAAGCGGCGTAACACACGCCGTGCGCAGCAATGGTATTGCATGATTCATCACCTACAAGATTCCCGGGGAATTGGGGATGCCTCGCCGTGGCGATGAGCTTTTATATACGGATGCAAATGGGAGAGCCGGCCGGCGTGTCCACTCGCCTAGCCCGGAGGGAGCATGCTCAGGTCGATCTCCTCCGCCTCCTCCGCCGCAACGTCTTCCTCGCCGTATCGCGGAATCGGCGTTCGGGGCAGGACCATCACGCCTGCGAGTCAGTAGAAACCCAGCAGTGCCCATCTCAGAATCACGACTCACCCGATCGGGCCGCCTCGAGAACGCCAAACGGTCGCATGAGCGACAGGAACGCGTCTATCCTGCTCGACTTGGCCGTCACCTCGACAATCACGCTTGTCTCCGCGACGTCCACCACGCGCCCGCCAAACTGGTCCACGAGCGTCTTGATCGCGCTCAGGTGCAGGTTCTTGGCGATGAGGGCCTCGGACGCGGTGAGTCCTTGTGCCCTGGTCGGGTAGAGGGCGCTTCCGCCGCTCTCGAACGACCGCGCCAGCGCCGCCTCGCGCGCCGTCTTGTCGTCGCTGCTGTCGATGTGGCCCTCGTTCGCGACGAAGCCGGGCACGTGCTGCGCGTCCTGGAACTCGACCGCCGCGTCGAACGAGGCGCTATCGCCATTGGTGGGCGAGCCGGAGAGCTGCTCCTGCGCGTACTCGGGTCCGAGGATCGACAGCTTGGCGAGGAGGAGCTCACGCTCGATGGTGGGCGTTTGGGTGTAGTCGAGGACGGCCCAGACGGGGACGAGGTCCTCGAGCTGGCGCCGCGCTTGCTCGATCACGCCGTCTTGCCCGCGGAGGACGATACACATCCGGGAGAGGTCGCGGATTTCGGTCTGGCACACGACGAGCGAGTCTGGCGTGAGCGGGGCACGGGAGGCAGAAATGAGACGCGTGGGCCGGGTTAGCGTGGAGCGGAGTCGCTACAAGGGGCGTGAGACAGGTCGATAGCGTGGTGCAGTATGTATGTGAGGCGATGGAAGCGCGACTACGTACCAATGTTGAATCCTCGGCCTGCAAGAATACCAGACACCCGAGACAGCACTCCCGGCTCGTTCTGCACAAGGCAGTTCAGCAGGTGGCTGCAATGAGCGAGCTGCACCACATCTAGAGCGCTCCCGAATCCGCGACTCACCGCTTGTACGGCTCCGTGCTGGGGGGAGGGGTGTTGTACAGGATATTCGTCACAGCCTCCTCGGCAGAGGGCGGACGGGGGTGCGAGGCAGGAGCGTGGGGGAGTCGTCGAACAGGTCTTTGCATCTTGTCTGCGAGTAAGCACGCGCCGCCGTCATTCACCCGATGCTCTTCGTTGCCTCCTCTGGACCTCCTCCGGGCCCGCCAGACGACCGATGCATCGGTCTAGACTGCGCCGACTCACAGTTCAGAGCAGACGTGCTATCGTCAATAGGTTTTGGGCGGGTCTGCGGGCCCGCGCGGGGCGCGCTGGTCGACGACCATCGGACGAAGGACCGCAGCGTATTTTGCGGTATACGCGACATGATGTGCTACTGGCGAGGATGCGTGGAGATAGGAGAGATGATCAGCGGCCGGGATGGACTTCTTTGGCGCCGTCCGGACTGGCTCCGCTCGCTCGCTTGGTGCGACTTTTCCTCGACACGACTCGGTCGGGTAACTTAAGTGCTCGGCTTGACACCGCGGATATCGGGGCCATCTCCGTTCGCCACACGCTCTCTCCGAGGTTTATTGCCGGTCGCTAGCGCGCGCGGGCTACCTGGACTCGCCACTCGGGTTGGATTTGCCACTCGGCGTTCGATGTGCTGTCCACTTCGTTGGCAAAGTGTGCTTCCTGCATAGGCGGGGATGTTTGAGTCCGGTGCCGCTGAGGAGAGTTTGGGTCGGACATTGGCTGCTCGAGAACCGATAAAAGGTGTGCGCTTGTTGAGGATCGTCCGGGCGGCCCAACTACAGGTCATCTATCACTTTCGAGTGAGATCTGTCGGGTGGCTCTGGAACGGTGCACACTCATGCAGGCGCTTTGGGGTACACACAACAGTCCCGACGCGGTGACCAGCAGTATCTCGACCAGACTGCGAATTGTACGGGTCGAGAGAGGGAAGGGAAGACCCTCTGTCGAGGCACCCAACAGCACCGATACGTCCATTCGGAGGAGGCGGCCCGCGCGGCGGGCCTCTCTCACTGATAGTACTATCTTGAGCGATGCAGCAGTTCTACAGAAAGCACGTCTCGACCCTCGCGTCATCCCGACTCCCGGTCTGAGCTGGGCTGCCACCTAGAACATGTGCATCAGTCCATCTGGGGCAAAGTCTATTATCGTAGTAGGCGGACAGATTGTTGGAGGGAGTCTCTTTGTGGGTGTGGTGCCACAGGGCAGCCTTGGCTGCCACTAGCTGGACTCGGCGTGTTAGAGGAGTCAGCGCTACGTGGTCGACCGACCTCGACCGGGGCTTTGGCCCAAAACGGACGCTAGGCGGAGGTCTGGGCGAATCGACCTTGTCGAGCGGCGCCGCGTGTTGACGTTTCGACGAGCATCCCCCCTGAATCAGGCACGGGCGGTGGTGATATTCCCCGTCCGACGTTTCAGATTGATTGATCACTGATGGAGGTTCCTGAAAAGTTCCGTTGTTTGTGTCTGCTCCGGCCTGCTCGCGCACCAAACAAGATGGGATATGCATCAACCCACCGTCGACACCGTCTTGTCCGATGGAACACCAGTTCAAGCCACTCGTTACCCCTGGCCGTGTTCGCCCCATCCGACAGAACAGCCATGGCATTCTTGGCGGACTGGTCAATGCGTGCTATGTGCCTTGCTCTGCTCTGGTGCCTCTGCGGGTGGGACGTCCCTTGCGCATTGATCGTGAGACACCGCACAGACCTGCCCAAGGACATCCCCCCCTTTTTTGCGACATGACGCCGTCGCCGAGGACCGGGTGGGTGGAGAGGAAAGGCACATGGGACAGGATGGGACCTGACCCCCACCC
>JAHXHD010000491.1:0-24961 GCA_019857685.1 Papiliotrema terrestris
TTGGGAGGGCGGGGTGTGGGGTCGTTTACAATCTATGATGGAGGGGAGAAATGGCGGGCACGCGAGGTGGAACTCGCATATGGGGCCTTGGGATCTAGGCGACCCATTCGAGAGGTGTCGGAGGGGCAACGAGACAGCCGGCGCACAACTTAGAAGTTGAGCTGCTTGGGCTGCTCCCACGAGTACTCGGGGTTGCCGAAGTGACCGTAAGAGGCAGTCTTGAGGTACTGCGGCTTCTGGAGGTTGAGGTCTCGGACTGTATGTTAGCACTACTCAAATGACGTGATCACGCGCAGACTCACCAATGACACCCGGTCGGAGGTTGAAGTTGTTTCGGATGATCTGGACGAGCTCGGCGTCGGTCTTCGCTCCCGTGCCGTACGAGTCGACGAAGATGGACAGGGGCTCGGCGACACCGATGGCGTACGAGAGCTGGACGAGGGCTCGCTTGGCGAGGCCGGCAGCGACGAGGGACTTGGCGATCCATCGGGCGGTGTACGCGGCGGATCGGTCGACCTTGGACCAGTCCTTTCCGGAGAAAGCTCCACCACCGTGGGCTCCCCATCCACCGTACGTGTCGACGATGATCTTTCGGCCGGTAAGACCGGCGTCACCCTGCGGGCCACCGATGACGAATCGGCCAGAGGGCTGGATGTGGTAGATGGTTCGGTCGTCGAGCAGGTTCTTGGGGATGACGGTCTTGATGATCTTCTCGAGGATCTCGGTTCGGAGGTCCTCGGTCGTGATCTCCTCGGCGTGCTGCGTCGAGATGACGACGGTGTCGACTCGGATGGGCACGACGGAACCGTCGGCCTCCTTCTTGTACTCGACGGTGACCTGGGTCTTGGAGTCCGGTCGGAGCCAGCCGAGCGAGCCGTCCCGTCGGGCAGCGGCCATGGCGGCGTTGAGCTTGTGAGCGAGCGTGATGGTCAGGGGCATCATCTCGGGGGTCTCGTTCGTGGCGTATCCGAACCTGCCATCAGCGAAGGAAGTTTGCGAGCGACGGCGACACGCACATGATACCCTGGTCACCGGCACCGATCTTCTCGAGCGATCCGTGGTCGAGACCCTGGGCAATGTCGGGGGACTGCTGCTCGATGGCAACAAGGACGTTGCAGGTCTTGTAGTCGAAGCCCTTGTCGGAGTGGTCGTAACCGATCTGCTTGATCGTGTTTCGGATGACCGACTGGTAGTCGATCTGGGCTCGGGTCGAGATCTCACCGAAGACCTGCGGGTCAACTCGGACTCGTTTTTACAGGGTTCAGGTCGGCTCACCATGATCATACCGGTCTTGGTGGCCGTCTCACAGGCGACCTTGGAGAACGGGTCCTGCCGTCAGTGACAGGCTGGCACTAGCACACGTGCGGGCTCACCTCGGCGAGACAGGCATCGAGGATGGCGTCCGAGACCTGGTCGGCGATCTTGTCCGGGTGGCCCTCACCGACAGACTCGGAGGTGAAGAGGAAGCTGCGTGGCGGAACAGGCGTTCGTCGATGGGGAGGTACGGGCGAGTATCGAAGGTAGTGGAAAAGGGGGGCGATGTAAAGGAAGGCGAAGGCGATCGCGTAGAACAAGAAAGAATATGATCAGCTCGCTGTCCTACACGCTCTGCTCGCCGTCGTTCCGTCCCCCCCTTCCGCAAATCGCCAGCCAGCGCACTCTGTGCCGGCCGAAAAATGGCGAACGTGCGCCAGCGTTGCGCGAAGCACGCCGCGCGCGCCGTCCACGGCCCATTCCGAATATTTTTTCGCCTCCTCCTCGCACCGCACACAGCAGGATATGGGGACGCGACTCACTGGCCAGGAGCGAGCTCCGCAGAAGGTCCGTTGCCGTTGAGAACGCCGGTCATTTTGACTAGTATGTATGGGGATGGGGTGGGTAAGGGGTGGTGGTGAAGAGATGAAGAGATGAAAGTCGGGTGTATGGGACGATTTATCTTTTGCACCCTCTCTCGTTTGTCCCAGGGTCGGTTCTTTCCAAATATTGATTGCGTGATACTCCTCTGCTCCGCCACCCCGGTCACACACTCACACACACGCCCCGTGCACCTTTTTTTGCCATCGCACGCAAGCCTTTCTCCTTGATCAGAAATTACCCGATATGGCAACTTTGGCGTAACAGTCCAGGTGGACATCGCCGACCTCGCACAGCATGCATCTAGCTGCGTCTGTCTGCTATTACACATTCTCGTCGGCCTCTGGCTTCTCCTTCGGTATCCGCTTGGAATACGCGGGGACGTCCTTGTAATGCGAGAACGATCGCTGCTCGGGCTCAACGTCAGCCGGACATTCCTGGTCATCGTTACCCTACTCACCTTCAGATACGGCAGATCAAGCTGTTCGGTGAGCATGGCCACGACCGTGGATGTATACTCACATATTTGAAGATGTCCTCCTCTTTCTTCGCTGGTATCTCGGTGCCGGGTTTGATGCTGCTGAGACCTCCTCGTGAGCTCAAATGTGGACGCTGCGAACACAGTAGCTCACGCTTGCCCTGACCATTAGCGCAACCCCTCCGCTCGAAATAGCATCACTCACATCCGCCGTCTTCATCGGCTTGCCCATCCCATACTCATTCAGCGTCAAGCCCTTCTCCATAGCCCTCCCCCTGAGCATCTTCATCAGTTGCATATCCCCCGTGTTCCCAACGAGCATGTACGGCACACTGGCTCTGGGACATAGGCGGATATCCACCTGCCTCCACGGCCCATCCCGCTTGGAAGGCGCTTTCGTCAAGGCGATGATCTTCCGGTTGCCTGTCGTCAGCTCGCGCTCATGGACATTTCCCATCAGCTGACCCGAGCTGAAGATGCTGTCCTCTTCTAAGAATCCTTCCTCGATCAGTTCCTGCCGCAATGTCTCCATGAGCTTCTCCGCCTTCTCGTCCTTGGTCGACTTGGTCTCGCGGTCCGTTTTGTCATACGCTCTGGGGTGAACTCAGTCCTCCGGCCGAATGGATATCAGCTCACGGGTGATAGACGACGATATCGACGTCCGAGGAGTACTTAGCCCCGCGGCGATGCGAGCCCATCACCTCGAATCTGACTACTGATCAGCCCTCGCTTAGACCCCTCGTTCCGGCACGGATTACACTTCGAGTCCACCTTCTTCGTCAAGATCCGTCCAAACTCCTCTTGAATCTCATCGACCTCAGTACGCGGTATCAGCCTCTCCATATCGTCGAAATACTTTATCGCGAGCTGGATGTCAGCTAGCCACTCATGCCAGAGACGAGTAGCAAACCAGCTGCGCCTTCGAGACTTTCCTCCCGTACTGCTTCTCTTCTGCCTTGGCTAGATCCTCCAATGTACGAGCGCCATTGTCGACGCTACCGTCAGCTTCGCTTGCATATGTGCTGAAAAGCCCACAATGTCTGAGCGTACTTGATCCCCAGCCCGTGAACCCGCGAGAACAGCACCATAGCTCGTTCCTTCTCATCCAGCGCCGCAAGCTCTTTCGGCTGCCCATCCTTAATCACCTGGTGGATCATGCGCCACACCACGCCCGCCTGCCGTCAGCTTGCACCGTGGGACCCGTATACGAAAGCTCACCTCGGGCGTGATCACGCCTTCGAGATCGCCGACACTGACGGACCGTTGGTCGGACGTGATGATCTGATTCACGCTTTTATGTGCGTCCTTGAAAGCCGTTGCGTCTGAACGTGAGCTACAACCAGCCGACACGGGTCAACGAGCTCACGGTGCGTCCCGCTGGGTGTCCATGATCTCCACGCCTGCATGTTCTTCAGCGAGCCGAGGAGAAGCTTCGTCTCGATCTGAGTCTCTGCATAGTCTACTCGTGAGCTGAACTCGAACGGGCGACGATATGGGCAGCTCACTGTCGCCTAGATCCTTCTTGAGGGCATTGAGGAACTGGGTACGGTTGGATTGGATGCCGTTGTTGAACGTTTTGGGAGGGGCGATCGTCTCTCTCTTAAATGGCTTGGCTTCTTCGAATATCGAGGGTGAGGAGTGGATGCTGCGGACTCGAGAGGTGATGGCGACAGTTCTGGGGTTTAGGGGTCGAGTATAGGATGCGCCGCGAAGACATAGCGACCCGGTGATCATGGTGTCGATGTGTGGCTCGAACGAGGCCTTCCAGCTGTCGCGGTCTGAAAGTTTATAGTCGGGTACTGGCTGTCAGAAGCTAGTCATCTGCACGAGGGCGGCTGGTAGAGGATGAAACGTACGGCCTTCATGGGGAGGAGTCAGGGGCGAGCACAGACCGCCCCAGGTCGTGCGGCACCGCCCCGGGGGCTCACGCCCGGGAGAACGAGGGAGATATCAACCAGAACCCGATCAGTTTCGGGCTCACTGCAGAGCAGCTGTCCCGTAGGACCGCCTCGACGAGCTGGTGAAGGGACCGAAGCGGGCTGAGCGGAGTTGGCCGGGACCGAGTCAAGGTCTGACGGCTAGCTCAGAGCGCGATACAGCTTCAGGTCAACGTGGTATATGCTTGGGGGAACACGGGCTGATACACAGGTCTCGACGATGCAAGCTACCGAGATGGAATATGACGAGACCAAGAGGTGTGAACTGATGGCGGAGAGCAATGTTATTGCCATTTGTGTCCACCTCCACCCGGTGCCTGGTTTGTTCATAGAACAAGGTCATTTACCGCTTCAGGCAATTTTACCATGCCGCAGACCGTCCAGCGCATCACCACCAACCTCGACGTCTCTGTGCAGACGTCCTGCGTGACCGACTCAGCTACACACTCTCTACCCGCTACACTCTCTACTTGTCATCTATCTGGACTGGAACGCACTCACCATGTCGAAGGGCACACAATTCCTCCGCTTCGCCATCCCGGCGCTTGTCCTCTACGTGCTCGCCTTCTTCCACGTCCTGCCGACGCCGTTCTTGTCGACGGAGTCTACAGACGCTATCCTGCCCGTCGTGAGTGCCACAGATCCAGCCCTCATCGCCATCTCCTCCCTGCAGGCCATATCTCCCCGCCCCGCCACGTGGATCTCTGACCGTTCACGCGCTCACGCCCAGCTGCCATGGTGGCTGCTCGTCTCGTTTGGCGCCTACTCGCTCTCCTCCCTCGGCCTCGGTCTCCTCCGCTTCAACGATTGCCCCGAGGCGTACGAGAGTCTTCTGAGGGAGATCTCACAGGCGAAGACGGAACTGCGGAACCAGGGTGTCGACGTCGACTAGAGCTGGTTGGGGACGGGAACGGATGGGCACGAGGAGTAACGACGTGACGAGCTGCGAATTTCAGTCATATCTGAGCGTTACAGCAATACATAACATGACATCGCCATACTGCATCTGCAGACAATAGTGTACAATTGCGCTACGCGAGCCTCGCGCCTGCGTCGTTGTGATCTATAAAAGCGTGATCTGGGGGCAGAGAATGGAATGGCATTGTTGCCGCTCCGGCCTAGCTGCTGAGCAGGTCTTGCATCTCCCGCTCCATCCTCTGCCTCTCCGCCACGTCCTCCTCGTCCTCCTTGTCCGCCTAGCGTCAGCTGCGAGTGCGATGCAAGTCCAACAAAGCTCACCGGCAACTCCCCGCCGACTTTGCCTGCTTGGCCTAGCTTGCCGTCCGTCAGCTCGAAGAGCACCTTGTCGACTTCTGCGTCGGCCTCCTCCTCAATCTCTTCGTCGTCGACCGTATCTAATGTCTCCTCCATCATTTCTTCCAGTATCCCAGACTGGCATCAGCAATCGGCGAAAGGAAGCCATCATGCGCTACCGCATGACGGAGGCCCTGTAACGGTCCCGTCGAGGTCACCGGGATGTCAGACCCACCTTCATCATCTCCATGCTCATCTCCCGCATCGTCGCACTCAGCTGCGGAAGCTTGATGAGCTGATTCGTGGTCTTCATAATCTCCGTGCTCTTCTGGAACGCTCCCGACACCTTGACCATCGCTGCGCATGAGCGATTTTTCCTGGCTACACTGCCGAGACCGGGTTCGTCCTGCCGATGGATCCCACGCAGTGGTAGCAGCCAGTGAAAACAGAGCGCCCCAATGTCAACTCACATAGCTGATGCTGCAGCTGCATCTGCACACTCCCCATCCTCGCCTTGGACGAAACCAGCCTATCACGTTGCTTGTTTGCGCGCACGAGCTCCTTCGCCAGTATCCTCGCGGACTTGACGTCGTTCTTCTTCGCTAGTGCCTTGAGCTCGGACCGCGACTTCTGCGTGGCTCTGTCAAGCTGCCGTCAGGGGTGGGTTTCGGTTGGGGGCCGGGTTGCGCCAGCGGAGAACCCGGAAGCGGTCGGGGCAAGCGCTCACGTTGTTGATCTCGCGGTCGAGCTGTCTCTCCTGAGTCCGTAATGTCTGCTTCCACTTCTTCACCTTCTCTTCGGGTGTCGGGCCGTACAGCCATCGGTTCAAAGACTGCATGGCTGGGACAGATGGGGCCGGAGCGAAGGCGGAACAGAAATAGCGAAAGCAAGTGATCAAGGCAGTCAACCTCCTTGGAAGATGGACTACAGGGGGCTACGCCGCCCTGGAATTGGTTAGTGGAGTTGAAGCGAGCGGAGGTCAAGTCGATAAGATAGTGGGTGTCAATGAGCAATGTCCACGAGCAACGGTCATGACGCCGGTCAAGGTGGCAAGCCCGGGACGAGACAAGTATACCCGCTTAATTCTCGGTTAAACTGAGTGGATGACTTCACCTTTCGGTCCCGGACGTGGTCTCACTTGTCCACCTTCGCGATCACAGTCCGGTTGATTCATATACCGACAAGCAGCTCGTCGTAGGCCCGATGTGGCTCCTCACAGCTATCGGGCCAGTCCACGGTCAGACCAGTGAGCTGTCACCACCTTGATTCGGATATCAACAGCTGACGACAGGCTTCACGTTCGCGCTCGAGCAGAACAAGACGTACTCGGTCGGGCGGGACAAGGGGTGTGAGATCAGGTTCGACAGTCGGTACGTCAAGCCCGTTCAGGGGCATATCGCTGTGAGGGACTGGGATCCGTTCAACGTAAGCTCCGCCATTCCTGCGAAGCAGACGAGCTCACGTTAGCCCACCAAGCCGCCTCAGCTGGAATGGAGGAGCGAGCCGAACAAGAAAGGCGTGCTGCCCACCTTGCGGAGTATTACCATCGCTTCGGACGACCTGTCTGGATCCATCAGCAAGGAGGATTATGATACGGCGGAGCTACCTGAGGGCACTGCCTCGTTTGCCCTGCACGAGGATCGAGGGAAGGGGGTTGAGTTGTACGAGGATTGCTGGTTCACGTAAGTACAGCTCTGAGTTGGCCAGCGCGTGACCGAGAATGCGTGCTAATGACAGGACACATTGGTCGCCATACTCGATCTGCTACGAGAGGCTAGACAAGGACGAGCTGTCGGAAACAGCCGACACACTTCGGCGATACTGTCAGCTGTCAGAAACCTAATTGGGGCAGAGCTGATGGCAGGCGTTCACCACACCACCACCGTAGAAGAGGAAGCTCTCCCCAATATAGTCATCTCCCCCGAGTTCAAGTCCACTCCAACGCTGAACTACGCCGTCTGCTACGCCATCCGCATCCTTACGCCGGGATACCTCCACGCCATCCTAATCCGCCTCAACGCATGCTGGAAACAGGCCGCGGACCACCAAGACTCGTTCGCTCTACCCAATGTGGAATCGAAAGAGTACGAGCCGAGCTTGAACCCCGATCTGCCGCACGTGAGAAAGGACGTCGAGGCGTGGTTGCCTGATAAGCGAAACAGGAACCTGTTCAAGGGGTGGAAGGTGCTCGGGTTGAAGGGCAAGTCGGTGAGTGCGGCGCGCAGCATATCCCTTCGCAGACCCCGCAAATTGTCGGGACGTCATTTATGATAGCCCCCGGCGGAGAGAAGGTACCTCGTCGCGATGGGTGCGACATACACCGACATCGATGTGCTTACGAAGCCGCTTGTGGACGGGAAGGACTTTACGGAACGTATGGCGCCGTGGCTCCAAGAGTTCGAGGAGCAAGGGATCGATCGGAAGAATGGGCTCGTCGTTTACTTTGCGAGAGTCAGTGCGGAGATCAATAAGAGGATGAACTTCGTGACGGTGGTGGGCACGCCATGCCAGAGGTGCGTACTGCCGGCACAGCCTATCAATGTCGATGAAGCCTGACGCCAGGGCCGGTGTCCCACTTGCTTCGGGAATTATCCTGTGGGGGGCTGTCAGAGCCAAGGGTGTCCAAGCTTATCTGGACTTTATGGGAGAGCAACAGCAGGAGCAGGTGGGGACGAACACGGCTATGACCGCTGCGAATGGGACGGGTTAGTTGCGGCTGCTCATAAGCACTGAGAGACGTCATTGACTGTAGCCAGAACAGCGGCAGCTCTTGTGCCGGCCACTGTCCCGCCAACTCAAGCCTCCGCTCTGCAGTCTTCCGCCGTTGCTGCCCCTTCTTCCGCTCCACCAGTCGCTGAGACCCCCGAGGTTGCGATTCCGTCCTCGTTCCCGGATGAGACGGAAAGGGCTGCATTGCGCCGGCAGACAGTGAAGACGTTGTCATCAGCGCAGAAGCGATCGTCGCCGGAACCTGTTGAACCGTCGAGCACGGGCGTGAGGAGGGTATGTTCGGTTGAGGCAGTGAAGTGGGAATGTACGCTGACCTCAGCCCCTTCGCAGAAGAGCTGCGAGGAAGATCGACCTGTTCGCGGATGATCTGGACCCTATTCCGGAAAGCGGCGATGTGATGATGGAGAGTCGACGAGGAGTGGAGAGTGCGCCAGCCTCGCAGAGCTTCAGGGCAGCAGATACCGATGCGCCGCAAGAAGTAGTCCCAGAAACTCAGATGAGCGTGAGTGTTAGAAGCGACTGGGCAACCTAGCTCACGGAAGTCTCTCGGACCTCGATCCCGGCTGAAAAGGCGCGCGGGCGCCGCGGAAAGTCAGGTCAAGTCGTCGTATAATTTTGGGTTCGATGATCAATACGAGACCGATCGGCAGAGGGAGAGGGCGGATGCCGAATATGCTGCGCTGTACGCTTCGACCACGTCTGCAAGTCGACAACCCGCCTCTGCGTCCGCATACTCGCGAGAGCCCGCAAGTAAGCGGCGACGGCTGTCTACGCCTGCGGAAAGCCTTGGCTCGAACACGCCTGAGGCTGCAGAACGAGCGGAAGGGGCAGATATGGACGTCGACGAGCCGGCTGAGGAAGTCGAAGATCCGATGGAGGACCTCAAGCGACGGACCCGGCAGGCCCGCGAACAGGCCTCAGCCACGCCTAGACCAGTTAAGAAAAGCACCGCTGCGATGCCGCCTCCTCCGATCCCGAGACCCCAAGGCCAAGGTCGATCGACTCGATCGCCGTCGGAAGAGGAAGAACAGGTCGAGAAGAAGAAGCAACCTGCTGAGCCGCGAAAGATGGACCGGGATGTAGAGTTCCTGCAGGCGCAACAGAAGCAACGGAAAATCAAGACGGCGGAAGACGCGCTCGACCGCGAGTTCACGAAGGACTTCAATAGGCTCAAGCTCACCAAGGCCAAGGAGGCGGAGAAGGCACCCTGGGAACGTGACCATCCGGATTACAATCTGGTTGATGACTTTGGCGATGATTTGCGGGGCAATTTTATCGAGATCGTGCGAAAGGATCTGTATAGAAAGGACTTGGGGATGGCTGCGCCTGCGAGGGTCGATGATGGCCGGCCGAACTTCAAGAAGTTCAAGAAGGTGCGTGCGGCTCGTCAATCATTGTGGAAGAGCGGGATGAGGGCCGAGCTGACGAGCAGAAGAACATCGTCCGGAGGGAGCCTATGAGACTGGCGCTGGTGGGGCAGCACTTGAACGATGCGGAGATGGGCGAGCGTGAGTCGCCGTGGGGTGATGATAGGCGGAGCACCGAGAGCTGATTGCAGCATACTGGGTGGCGGAGAGTGCGCGACCGACCAAGAGCCAGGGCACGACCCAGGGCAGGCTCTTGGACGACGATGACGATATGCCTGTCTTGCCCCGCGCGAAGAAACGCCTGATAGGGGATGTCGACTCTCCGCCACCGGAGGATGACCTCGACCTCCCATCTAGCTCGCGCCGCCGTGGGGGTCGAACACAGATAACCCAGCCCATCCAGAGTACGCAACCGACCTCGACCCGGCGCGCCCCGACCAGGACCACACGCGCATCGAGTGTGGCGACGGACGCCTCAGACATCTCGGAAGCCCCGTCAGGGCATACACGCTCGCGTGATGCCCGGTCCAAGCCCGCCGCAAAGGGCAGAAAACGCATGGAGTCGATTGTGGTGGAAGATTCAGAGGAGGAGGTGGCGCAGGATCTGGGCAAGTTGTCTTCGGGTTCGACGCGCGAGAGAGGTACAGCCGCGACGGGTGCAAAGCCAAGCAGAGGAACGAGGGGTACGACCAGTACGCTGGACGAGGATGGCAGAGCGCCGGGTGGTAGGAGAGTTACTCAGCAGGCGAGCGGGGTGCCGGGAACGAGCGCTATGGACCCACCTTCGAGCTCTGTAGCGTCTACGGGAAGAGCGGCGGGGTCGAGGCGGAAGTTGTTGGTCGACGACGATGACGACGATGAGGCTATTCCGGTAAGTGCGGGTGCTGGACACATGTTCCCGGGTTGATTTGCAGGTGCGCAGGGGCCTGCAGAAGAAGCGACGCCTCGGCTAGGTTTATGTCGTGGCGCCGCGCTGCCCAGCTCTGTAGCGGGACTAGGACGATGTTTGTTTGTACACACATGACGTTGACGACCCGTTATGTATATGTCATAGCCACGTCCAGAGATGATGAGCGTGCTACCTAGTCACGTTGCTATGCACACAGCGCAGCCGCGATACACCCGAGGGCGCATAGCAAAAGAGCAAGGTCAATCGTTTGTCTTTCGATTATTTCCCCACAGGATTTGTGTTGATTTTCCGGTGCACATCCGACGCGCCTGATCTTGTTGATCGACCGTCTACACATAGTCGCCCCTCTCACCTCGACAACCTCGGCATTCGACAACAACGATGGCGGTGGATATGGAGTGCATCTCGGGGTCGAGGTGAGATGAGCATGCCCTTGCCCGTGACATGGTCTGAGCTGATGACCAGGACAAGGCTCGACCCGTACTCGCAGCTCGTCCCCGACGACCAACTCTTCCTCTTACCTCCCCTGCCCGAAACTCCTCGGGTCGATTCTCTGCCGACTCGATCCTCGACTGCGAATGTCGAGCGAGTCGATATGACGGCCTTCTTCGCCTCGATGGGCCTCGACGATGCTCGGAACGACCCGTCCCCGGCTGTCCTCGAGCCGCGTCAACACGGGTCGCCGATGAAGCGGTCAGAGAGCTCAACGGTGTTTACCGGCCGGAGTCTCGCTCGGACACCTCACGCCCGCGCCATCGCCGTCCAGACTGTCAACTTCGGAGACGGATGTGAGACCGAGGACAACGCGGGACAGCAGATGATGCTGGGGAAGGGTCTCCCAGGAGCTGCTGTCGAGAGGGTCGTTTCTGGCGGGATGAAGCGCTCAGGCAGCTTTCATGGCCTGAGCGAATATCCTGTGTTCTCGACCCGACAAGGCGGCATGAACACCCCCAGGAACATCTCCCCCGTCAAGTCGCTCTTACCCCTTGCCTCGTCGACTGCCGACACTCAGCCACCCACTGTCGAAACCTCACCTAACAAGCGATCAACGAAGCGCTCGCCTTCGCAACGACAAGTCCCCTCGGTTCAAGGCATGTTCTCTCCTCCTCGTCCCCCCGTCGACCCCGCAGCTGTACCCCTTCCAGGGACCCCTGCCGACCCAAAGCAGCTGTTCGTGCCGGACACACATACCTCAGTCGCATCGGTCGCTTCATCAAGCCGAAACACATCCGCCTCGTTCGCGTTTCCCACGGGCGCCGGCGACGCGTCGATGATCGGCAACTGTCGACCTCCCACGTCGTTGGGCTTCGGGAAAGACGAGGATAGCTTCGACTTCGATATCGAGCAGATCCGGCCGCTCACCAACCGGAAAGCCCGGCTCGGGAGGAAGGAAGAGGACGAGGCGAGGGAAGAGATCTTGACTTCTCCATCGAAGCAGATGCTAGCTGTCCCAGCAATGAACCGGCTCAACGAGTCAACACTATTGCCCAGCTCGCCTCGAGCCGATCTCCTTGCCTCTACGCATGCGATTTCGAGGGTTGCACCACCATGGGCTGATCTCGCTTGCGCATCAACCAGCAGTTCAACCAATATCATCGACACGGCAGAGAAGGATGTCCCGGTCCCGACTCTCCGCGGATCGCCTCGGAAAGCTCTCAAATTGGCGTCGAGGACGAAGCGCACTTTCCCGGCATCGTCTTCGGACAAGTCTCTCGCGACTGTCGGAGAGCACGACTTTCTGCAGGTGCCGTTGAGCGCCCTCGACCAGAGCACGATCTTACCCGTCTCACCGGCAAAGCAGGCGCACTTACTGGGCCGGGAACATATGCTCCTCAACGAGGATATGTCACTTCTCGCGAACGATGAGGGTAACACGTTCTACTTCCCGCCTCAAGTTCCCGCTGGACCAATGGAGCCGGTCCCCAAGATCGGCGTGCCACCGGTCTCGACCTCGAGCCGAACTCCGAGAAAACGAACAAGTCCGCTCAAGACGGTGCAGCCACGAGACGAGGTGTGGAACCAGACGCTGGATCTGAAGGAATTGATGGCGAATGCGAAAAAGCCAAAGCGGGCGTCCGGCACGGAGGAGAGTTTTGCGGATCTGTTGAATGGGGATCATGAGTTGGACGGCCTGAATGAGTGGGTCGCGCGTGTTGGAGCAGTGTTTGTGTAGCTGATGGGCAGCTTCGATCCGGATGAGACGTTCTTGCCCGCCAACCTGCGACCCATGCCGCATTCAACCGGGACAGTCCCGCGATCCCGCTCGTCGCATGCTTTGCAGACTGAAGAGGCCTCGCCTGAGAAAACAAAACCGCCACCCGATAGCGCCCGGCGATCTAGACGCAGATCCAAGAGTCTATCCGAGACGGATCCCAGGCCCTTTGCGGCGGATATCCCATACACGAAACGCAAGACGCCAGCGAAGATGCAGCCTCCACCAGCGCCGACTGCACCACGACCAAGGCCGAGCATGTTGCCTCCTCCAGCTAGCTCCAGGCGTATCTCCCTCTCAGCAGGAGGGGTGCCGATCATGACGAGCGCATCGGTGAAGACGCTCAACTTGCCTAGCACGCGCACCGCGTCGAGCAGGGTCGCTGGCGCTCCTCGATCATCGATCGCCCCGCCTGCGACAACGACCTCGGCTGGTGCTTCGAAGCGGACAAGCCTTGCACCGGCTGCCACAGCCCGACGAACCTCAACCGTGCCGTCGTCGACTGCAACGTCGGGTCCTGCCGGCGCGATTGTAGCGCGTCTGAGAATCGGATCTGCCGTGCCATCCAGCACGGTCACCGCTCGGACTACCTTCCAGCCCCGCTCGAAGTCGGTTTCGGAGACAGTCACGACATCAGCCTCGCAGCCGAGACTGGCGCCGACTGTGCGCGGGTCGACTTCCTCTCAGCTCGCCTCCCGGACTGCTACATCAAGTGTCCGGTCTGCTTCAGCCGGTACCAGCTCCGGTACCTCTTCCGGCCTGGCTCGTCCGTCAACTCGTGTTGCTGGGCTACCTCAACCTGCTCGAGATGGCTCAGCGAGATCGGCTATCACCCGTCCGACCACGACGACGAGAACGACAACCGCTTCCAGGCAATTCGGGGACGAAGCTGGCAGGACTGTGAACCGTCCGTCACGGTCATCTGCTCTGCCTGCGCCCCCCACCGCATCGTCCGCCTCCTCCCGAGTCGGGTTGGGCAGCAAGCTGTCCGCTCAACCGACTGCATCGCCTTCGAAGCGGGAGGCGGTGTCGTCAACAGGCGCCAAACCCAGAGCGCTCTCCACTCCCGCTTCCGTCTTGGCCAGGACAACTGCCACTGCCCGTACGACCGGAACATCCGCACTGTCTGGTCTTCCGGCCAAGAAGAGCTCGGTCCCGCCCGAGCGGACGACCGGACTGCCCAGAACGACCACTACGGCCTCAAGGGTGCCTGGCGGTATCGCGACTAACAGGACGAGTACATTGGCGCGGGGCGGGACCGCTGCGGCCTCGACGACCACGGGCAGTACGAGAGCGATCGCCGATATCAGGGCGAAGCTCAGTCAGCTGGAGAAGCGGACGATGGTGGCGAGGAAATGAGTATAGGTCTGTAAGAATTCTGACGAATGAACGCTGGAGGCCGTGGCTGGCGCCTCAATGGCGTAGAGGCGCAATTGAAGGGTGTACAGGAGATTGCGAATGCGGTGTGATGACGGTTTTTGTATGTGTATGTTACATTGATGACACTCACTCATGCGTCTGATGCCATCATCTAGGCCTGATATGGCGGTGGCCGTGTAGCCGCACAGTGATGCTGCCTCGTTGGAAAACAGTGCAGGGCAGATCGAGCATGAAAAACCTGGACCTTGGCTTTAGCCCTCCCGTCGCCACCCCATCAAGGGTGTTACCGACCACGCCCGTTAGGCCGTTACACCGCGACCGCGCACCGACTCGGCGCAGAAGTGCGGGTGTTCTGGACTCGGTTGAGAGACGACAAGGTCGAGCCGTCACGGCATCGGTCATCACCGACACGGCATTGGAGCAGCTTCGACGACTGCAAGTCGAGGTGCTGACAATGGAGTCGCTGATGATCGACCACCTGGAGTTGCAGCTCGATGCCGTGCGACCGCTTCGATCTCTGCGAGTGCGTAGCGACTGACTCGTCGTTGCGCACTTCCGTCGCTTGCCGGACTGCGGCGGCGAGTGGCGAGAGGGTAAGGGAGGTCTGGAGCGATCGCCTGTAGAGAACGCGAGGCCACGTAACCTCCCTGTTAGCGCGACCGTGGCTCGTACGTGCAGTTCGGACTGGGGGCAGTGCATAGAGTGAGAGACGAGCTATAGGTCCACCCTCATGATGCTCGAACCAGGCCTCTTCGTGCAATAGTGTCAAATGAGGTCCACTTGCAAGGCTTGATGGGACGAGCCTGTTCTTCTGCCACGAACGACGGGCCTTGGATGCTTCTTTGGTTCTCTGCCACTGAGCACCCCCGCAGACCGTAGCACCTGCAGCGGCGTGGTGGCCGCACAAGCGAGGTCGAATGTCCGGTATTATGCGTGCCTGCTTCACGCCGAGTCCGCGCTGCCGTGGCCGCAGTCAGCCGTATGGGCCTCGGTGACCGAAAGGCAGCGGTCTCCCGCGCTTTGCGGCCTGCGCTCGGCGACCATGAATGACGAGGCGTTTCAACGCATTGCAAAAGTGCTGAGATGAGCCGGGCCGACCGCTGAACCACCCAGCCCGCCCGGTTTCCGGTGATAGCTGCCTGCCTATAAAGAGGGGAATCGACGAGTGCTTATCGACACTCGGTCCCACTCCCACATCACGCTCTGATATCACAGACACTAACAAGCAATGTCCTCGTCAACTCGCACCCGTCACCAGCCTTGGTACCCCAATCAGCCCTATTCGATCCCGCCGGCCACTCACTACTCCAGCCACACCGTAGCCGACTTCGATCCTATGGCTGTCCTCACCGCCAAAATGGCCAACCATTCACCATCCGGTACTCACTCTAATTCGAGTCAACACGTCTCTCAGTATCGCGGCGCCGGGGACAGCACCCGACTCTCTCGTCAGACCGAGTGCGCCAAAACGTTGATCTGCCAACTCACGAACGAGGTCCTCGCTGTCGACGCCTCCGTGAGCAGTGGATACAGCGACAGCGCCCACCTGCTCAGCGACGAGTTCTGCCGCCAGGTGGACGACTTGTGCAAGAGCACTCGAGGTGACGAGTCGGCCGTCATGCGAGAGATGCAAACCGCATACACCGAGTTTAGCGACGCCGTGCGCAGGTGTCCATCCTTCTCCTACAGAACGTGAAATGCACTCGCTGCTGGGGAGCAACGGGCGGGAGCGACTGCACTGAAAAAGCTGAAGACTCCGCGGAAATGGCGTGTACACACCGGAGAAGCCGTGGTATGAAGCATTGCAGCATGATGACGTCGTTGGAATACATGAGGCGAGAAACCGTAGAGTAGCACAACGCACTGTGAATCACCTGGATCATGGTTCCATCGGATCTCACGAGGACTCTCAGGCTTGCTGATACAGACCAGATTAGATCATCATATGACATAACACCTCACCGTCTAGCTACGTACAAAAGATGGTCCAACATCTACTTGAAGTTCTTGCCGTCGACCCACTCCTTGCCGTCAATGACAAGGTCCCAGGCGAGGGCAGCCTCGAAGAACTTCTTGTCCTCCTCGTTCGACTTGACGTCGAGCTTCTTGTACTCGTACGACTCCCAGTCCGGAGCGACGTTGATGACCGGCACAACGTCCTGGCCTCGGAGGATGACGACACCGGAGATGACGCTGTCGTTGGACTTGCCGAGGACACCGACCGAGCCGAAGAGGTACTTTCGCGAGGCCTCGAGTCGGTTGAAGAACCCACCGACCTGGTTGGCCGACATGAACGTTTGCGTGAGCTCCTCGTTGTACTTGAAGTCGACTCGCCAGATGGAGAAGCCCTCGAAGTCGAACTTCTCGTAGAACCACTCGATGGATCCTCCGGCTCCTCGGGTGTCGAGGTTGGAGTACTGCCTCTTCCACTCCTCGAGGTTGAAGGCCGACTTGGGCAGGTCGTCCAGCGGGTTCTTGACCTTGGGCTCGGCCGGGACGTCCGCCTCGGGCTCGTCGTCGTCCTCCTTGGGCTTGGCGGCCTTGGGGGCCTTAGGGGCCTTGGGCTGCTCCGGCTTGGCCTCCTTCGCCTTGGCCTCCTTGGCGGGCGGCTGGAAGGTAGCCTGCGTCTCGGTGAGCTGCGGCTTGCCGTTGTCGAAGATGGCAACGAGCTTGGGGTGGTTGATCACGCTGCGGTCAGCGGTTGCCACACCAACTTCAGCTCCGCACTCACGTCTCGAAGTATCGGACAACGTTGGGGATCTTGGATCGGGCAGCCTTGTCAACGAGGCCGGTGAAGAGGTTGCCGAGAGCAGAGACGACGAAGACGTCGGCGAGGGTGATTCGCTCTCCGACGAGGAAGGTCTTGGACAGGAGGATGGAGTCGAGGGTCTGGAGTCGCTGGAGGAGAGCCTCGTAGACGCCGGTGAAGGTCGGCTTGGAGTACGCGAATCGGCCGTTGATCATGTTGTTGGCGTGCGAGTGCCTGATGAAGAGCTGCAGGTCAGCGCGGGACAATATGAAGAGCCTCTCGTACACACCTCCTGGTCGGCGAAGCACTGCCATTGGTGGACGGCAGCTCGCTCCTTCTTGTCGGCGGGGAGGATGGTCTGGTTGGCACCGAGCTCAGCGACTGCGTGTCAGCACGTCTCCACGCAACCGAACACGACATGAAGCAATTGGATAGAAACAGAATCAGAGAAATAGCGATACCACTCGCCGGAAGAATTATCGACACAGGTCAATTAAGACAGGGATAACTGAGTATAGGTCTCATCATAAAACAAACGCCGCCTCACGACGCCGCACATCGGGGAGAAGGGAACGAAGACTTACCGTACTCGGCGATGGCGCCGGACTCGCTCAAGTAGAGGTCGCCGTCCTGGAGAGCGGGGAGGTATCCGAGCGGGTAGTTGGCAAGGAACTCGGGGGTCTTCCAGTCCGACTTCATGGAGAAGGACTTGTCATAGTCGAGCTCGACACCGGCGAGGGCGGCGGCAGCGAGGACACGTCGGACTCGCGAGTTGCCTAGTGGGTCAGCGACGTGTTTGACGAAGGTTACGCCACTGAGTCGAGAGGGTCGAGCGGGCGGTGGGGGCCACAGGACATACCGGCGAAACCAGTAAGCTTGGGAGCCATTTTGACTGGGCAGGTTAGCGAATGCACTGCACCATCTTCCGACTTGGACACATGGATGGAATCTCTGTTGGCAACTTACAAGTTGGGTAGAAGGGTAAAGAAGAGGAAAGAGGGTTGGGGTAGGAAAGAAAGGAGCGTCAGTTGATGCCATGCTCGAACTTTTGCCCACCCGGGAGCGCGCGCCGCCTCGCATCAATTCGCCATCCCATCGCCTTGGAAAGCGGCAATTTCAACGGAGAATTGCAAATGTGGCACTTTGACATGGTACCTGGCGCATACTTCCCCGCATATACTGACACCACCTCCAGAGCCAATGTATGCGTGCATGATGATCGTCTCTCGAGAATGTACCACATCTACATGCCCTCCCTCCGTCTCGGTGTACTCCTCAGAATGTTGTCCACTCTGCAAAGTCAGCTCGTAATCTTGATCGAGGACCTAGCAACTCACCTCAAGATCATCTCGGCCGCCTCGCTTGCACTGACAACCACTTGCTTCTTGAGCTTGTACGACTCTGTGATACCAAGATCTCGCATCGAGCCAACCTCGCCCAAATCCATGTCTGGGGTCAGCTGAATACGTACGATGAGTAGAGGGCCATGCTCACCCAGGCCAGCGTCCGTGCGGCCCTCGTAATGTGCCGCCCTCAACTTGGTAACCAAATCTGACGAGTCGTAGCCACCGTTGTCAGCGAGAATGGTCGGGATCTGGTATCAGCACCAACATTGTGCCCTAGACACCGAGCGCACCTGTCTCAACGCTCGTGCGAAGCCCTCAACCGCCAGAGCCTTCTTGCCCTTGACCGTCCTGGCCGCCTCGTCCACCTTGCAGCTCATCAACATCTCGGCGCATCCACCTCCGAGCGTCACTCGCGTCTCCTTGACCGTTTGCGATAGGACCGACAGGGCGTCGTGCAGCGATCGATCGGCCTCGTCGACCATTTGCGTGGTAGCGCCTCGCAGGACCACCGTGCACGCCTCCCCAGCAGCCACTCCCGAGAACTTGATCAACTGTGGGTCAGATCAAGGTCTCAAGCGTTGATCACAAGCTCACTTTGTCCTCGCCGATCATGATCTCCTCGATCAAGTCACATCGTCCAATCTTGACCTTGTCCGGCGCGTCGAACGTGCTCGCAATCTCTCCGCCGGTGACCAGCGCCAATCGCTCGACACCCTCGAAATCGGCGTGTTCGATGGCCATGACGCCCTGCTCGGCCAGCAGCGACTCCGGGTAGTTGTAGATCAGTTGTCGGTTGACGAAACATGTGATGCCGTGTGAAGCGATCGCCGCCACCTTGGCCTTCATCTTGTCCTGCCTGTTAGCCATGTCTCCAGAGGTGCAAACGGCTTTGGTGCGCACTTTCTCGGCTCGCTCCAGCTCGGCCAGCTTGCCCGTGCCGTCCACCCTCACGCGCGCACCAAAGATCTTGATCTTGTCCGTGTCCATCGCTGTCGTCAGCATCTGCCGAAAAACACCCACGGTGCAGCTCACAGGTGTTGGCAATCAAAATCTTGGCATTCTCTATCCGCTTGGGCGAGTTTGTCGCGATCGTCTTGTCCAGGATGAACCCCTCGTCGAGGTACGAGTCCGTCAGCTTTCCTCCGACCTTCTTGATGATCTGAATGTGCTCCAGGTCCGTTGACCCCTTCAGCCTCAACACCGCGTCCACCGCCAGGTTCGCAAAGTAGTCCTTGTCCTGCGCGAGGACTTTGCTCGACAACGTCGTGCGCGCAATGTTGATCAGGTCCTGCCTGAACGCCTTCTCGTCCTTTCCGTGGTCGACAGCGCTGCCGGCGAGGGCGTCCAGGGCCGCGCGGGAAGCGATTCGGTATCCCTCGACGACGGTCTGCGGGTGGATCTTCTGGATCGTGATGAGTTTCTCGGCTTCGCGCAGGAGCTCGGACGCGAGGACGCAGACCGAAGTGGTTCCGTCTCCGACCTCGTCATCCTGGACTTTCGAGATATTGACGAGGATCTTGGCGGCGGGGTTGTCGAGGTGGATGGATTTGAGGATGGTCGCGCCGTCGTTGGTGACGGTGATGCTCTGGTTCGAGGCAGATTCTACGGGTCAGCAGGGCTCGGCCTCGGCATACAGGTGCAGCTGTGTGCGATCAGGCAGCTTGGGATCAGGACACATACGGAGAATCTTGTTCATGCCCTGTCCGTCAGCTCATGAGAGGCTTTCTAGAAGCGTGACAGCTCACTTTGGGTCCAAGCGTCGATTTCACAAGGTCACCAAGCGCCATGGCACCGACGAAAGACGACAGTCGGGCATTCTCGCCTCGCTCCTCGGTGGCCTGGTACATCAGTCGGGCTGACTGCAGCTGTCATAGTGACCCACCTCGTCTGCCCAGATGTTCATACTGATGGAAGCTGAAAGAGTGGAGGGAAGGTTGAAATTATCGCGAACTCCTTGGATGAACCGCCGTTGTCGTCTCAGTCGTCAGAAGCGTTGCCGGACTGAGTGCTCTTCTCAACGTCTGCTTGTTCGGGAGCGGAGGGTACGAGAGCAGATGCGAGTACGAAGGATGGATGAGATGACTGATGGATATTTCGACTTTTGGATAGCCCGACACGCTCGAAGCTCGTCGAACGGTCAACGCGCGCGCGATGGCCAAAGCGGTAAACTTATTTAGGTTAGCCATCTACGTGTGGAGATCCCGCACTAGTGTCGTGGTTGTCATGTTGGACCAGCCTATGCATGGGTCGCTATGCGCGCAACATGATGGGACGCACTGCCGCCGGTCGACTGGGGAACGTGCCTCTATGAGAACCGCCGACTCGTCGTCCGATCAGTGGTGGTAGGCCTCAGCCCGCCCCGACCCTCGTCATGCCACCGGAGCACTTGTCTCGGGCTTGCTATCGCAGCAAGTGACCCAGACTGACGAGCGTCTGGTCTGAATGCAGAGCCCCTTACGAAACTCCCCCGAGGAAGTGCTACGTTCATCTTTGCCCGTGGGGTCGATGAGGCTACTGAATCTCATGCCATCGGCACCAGCATAGCTGTTAGCTGTATTGAAAACGAAACGTGTCACCGCGAACAACATCAGCTCAATGTTCACTGCTCACAAGTAGCATGAGAGGAATATGCAGATCAATACTGAGACCCAGTGATGACCTGGTGGAAGGGGGCGCCTCATGCTAGGGATCCGCCTGCGCGCAGAAGACCCGCTCCCATTTGATACATGGCGAATGCCTTCCAGATAGCACAGCCTGTCAATTGTCCATATACCAAGTCCGTCGGTCGGAGACAACCAAAAGGATCTCCGAGCTGACACTTATTGGTGAGGCACCGGGGTCGGTCGGAGAGCTTGCAACGAACTCCGATAACACTACGACGAAAGAAGCTAAGACTCGTCCGCGCCGATCCGGACGGCCGACCAGTAGTCGAGGCTGAGCACGAGGCACAATTCCCGATCGCGATCCGTGTAGGACATCGATATCGTCATTCCAGACTTCTGCTTCTCGAGGCTTCTTCCCGCTTCCCGCGCTTCCAAGGCGACCATCATCGGACGCCGAACAGACCTCGGAGCCCACTGATTGCTATCCCGATCAAGTGGGAGCTCCGATGTAACGCATTCGCCGCCGCTTGCCACACTGGGCAAATTCATCGGAGAACGCCGCCGACGACACCTGCCTGCTTGTAATAGTTAGCGCTCCCGGTGAGTGGCGCTCAAACCTGCCGGCCTCTCCATTTCGGGTGGCGGCCCTTCCCGCCATTTCGTCTCCGTCCCGTTGTGGAACACCACATCCCGCAAGCCACCACTGACGCATGCGCCATCCACCACCGCGCTACGAACCATTGTTCTAATCGTTCTGACGGTGGTGGCAGCGTTATGCTTGTTGTCAGACCTGAATGGCTCGTCAGTGGAGCGCACGGGACGTTGCAGCAAGGGGTACGTATGCATAGGAAGCGACGTGGTATGGATGTTTTCATGACGCGTCGAGTTGCGGGACAGTGGCAGGCGATGTGGGTTCGTGGCAGCGATGAGTTCGAAGGCGGTATCAGTATGGGCACCGTTCATGTGCGCCTGCAAACGGGTAACATTCAACTAGAGTCCGGGCAGGAATCATTCCTCTGACTGAGCTGATGAGCTGCCGTGGTCTTCGTCGCCCGTCTCGTTCGTGTCTCAGATACTGTGGCCCGAGCTTGCTCATAGCCATAGTGAAGAGGAAACCATACCCACATTGAACACAGCCCATCAACATCCCTCACGTGGCCAGTATACCGTGACTATGACGAACGTGCATCGCAGACCTGCGGGATGTCATGACGGCGCCCACGGCGTTACGCACAACAATAAAGCCGACGGGACATGTCAGCAGGCCTTCCCGCAAGGCGTCGGCGAGACTAATGGACAAGTGAGACACAATAATGTATTCGTTGCGTCCCGTGCTATCTTCCCGCTCGGCACAACGATCCGCTATGCTGCCCGAGCCCGGTGGAGCTACAGGTATGACGGGGACCACGCTGGTATCCTTCTGGTGCTTGAAAAGCGTGTACCGGTATCAGGGTCTTGATTCCAGCGACTTATGGAGGCCGGAGAGGCGAGAGAGAACCCTAATGACCGTAGGGTAACGGGTGAGACAGGTGATTTAGATGAATGAGGCGCGGAGAAAGCATCCGGGGGCCCATGGCATGCCAAGAGCCGTCGGCGGTGCCACCGGCGCCTTGCGCGCGCCTCTGCCATGTGCTGGCCTTTTGTGCGTTACCGAGGAGCGTATTGTCCTCGTTGGACTTTGGGATATGACTGTTTTGGTTCCACACGATGCGGCCTTGTCCGCTCGGTGCTCGCCTGGACTCCCCAAAGAGAGGGCCTCGTCGATCGCATCGTAGTGACGCGGGCTATGGTTTACTAGTGTCCTGATCGCCAGGTTCACCCGGTTCCAGATGATCATGCAAACCTTGCACTACCCTCCCCGCTCCGAGCTTACCCACGCCCTGGCTCGACGCAGTCATGGGCGGTGCCAGCCGACGGCTCGATGGGAACTGCTAAGCGACCCACATGCGACGCCCCATGAGTCCAGGCCGTCCATCCACGGACATGTCCCGCGGCGAATCAATAAGCTGTGGCTTGCGTAGTGAGTCACTTCACTGCGGGGGAAGGAGGAAGTGCATTCCGGCTGTCACTGCGCGCTCGATCTGGGCTCGCCCGACTCAGCCACACTGTCCTGGCGATAACAGATCGCCGCCTGAACAATAGCAGCGTCGTTGTACTCAGCTTTGAGCGTGCCTGAGTCACCATGCGGGAGCGGAATCGATTGACCGACGGCAGGTAGTGTGCTAGCACGACAAAATACGATCGGTATAGTTAGTGCATGGTTTGCGAGGGGTAAACCTTCGGCTTCTATGCAAGGGGCGTTGCCAGGCAAATCAGGGCCGGGACGGGCGTCAGCGCCTCCAGAATCAGGGACGACCGCCAGGGCAGCCGGGTCATCCGGTTCCATTCGGCAAAGCTAGCTTGGACCTGGGAAAGCTTAAGGGGGCACGACCGAGAGACGGCGGTGGGCGTGCCGCCCAGTTGCCCGGAAGGGGTACAATAGGTTGCTGCTGACGCGCCCCCAAGCCACCTGCTCAACACACTCGAGCCTAATGGACGTGCTACCTCCCTGCCATCTCTGCGTACCCTTGGATCAGGGTCTTTTTTACCTAATGCGGCTATGGCAGGCGGTGGCAACCATTGTTCGAATGACGCCAGTTTCAAAGCTTTGCATTTTACCTCACGCCCGCTCGAGGCCGCCATCGCATCAATTGCGCGACGCGATGCTGCATGCAGCAGGCGTCGATCGCACCTCCTGCCGCAATCAGCCAAGGCACGATCCGGCGATGGGCCTCGCAAGGCGGCGTGGTCGGAATAGAGAGGGCTGGGCTGGCGAAAACGCTGTTGGGCGTGGTGTGAACTAAATGAAAAGGATCGCCATCTCAACCATGGCTTAACTATCGCATCGCCCATTGCACCACGGGGGTTTGTACCAGTACACAGTAGAGCTCGCCTCGTCTCATCTTGTGTCATATACTCCACCCGCCCTGCGATCCCCCCTTCACTCTCATCTCATCGTACCTTGCCCTTGCTCATATAACCACACCCGACTCGCCCCCTCTCCCAACGACCACTCTCATCCACCCATCGCCCTGTGCATTATCCTTGACACCGTCGATTCTTCCTTGTGAATCATCGCATTCAAACCCCAACGAATCCAGCAGTACCAAGCCGGCCCCGATCCTCTCATCAGAGCATCCACATTCTTTACAAACGATACAATCGCTACCGCTATCGCAGCTACCACTGTCACCTAATCTCCACCACACCACACCACTGGCAACAATGTCTTCTCACCGAGTCCGAGACCCGACTCACCCCGCTTCGCTTTGCAAGCTGTCCACCCACTCCCCCAGCCTCGTCCACTCGCTGAAGAACAAGGTCCGACCAGAGTTCTTCCGTAAGTGCCTGTGCGACCCGTTCACACGTGCACCGCTTATCAGCAGACTACATCGAGGAGCGGACCAACTCGGTCATCCGGATCGCCGATGAGCCGTCGATGCTGTCACCGCCGACGACGCCCAAGTGGATCGACTCGACAGGGCAGTCTGTGAACTGGTGGGAGGCGCCCAAGACCGACGCCGAGGAGGAGCTGCCGCCATTGCACGAGTTTGTCCGAGGCCTGGTCGTGCAGAGCAACGTGCAGATGCCCACGCTCAGCGTGACGCTGTTGTACCTGGAGAGGCTGAAGGAGAAGCTGCCCACTGTGGCTACCGGTGAGTCGGCACACAGCGGACCTCCACCTTGCAGTCGCTTACGGCAGGGATGAAGTGCACCCGACACCGCGTGTTCCTCGCCGTGCTCATCTGCGCCGCCAAGTACCTGAACGACTCGTCGCCGAAGAACATGCACTGGCAGAAGTACGGGCGCTTCTTCTCCATCGCCGAGGTCAACCTCATGGAGAAGCAGCTGCTCTACCTGCTCGACTACAACCTGCGCGTCGACGAGCGGGATCTGATCGCCCACCTGCGCCCCTTCTGGGAGCCCGCACCCTCGCCCGTCGTCGCTGCGCCGTCGCCGTCCCTCGCCGACCGACGCAGCCGTGTCACCCCATCCGTTCTCGCCGTGCCGCGCCCCGTGCCCGCCGCGGGACATGTCCGTGGATGGACGGCCTGGACTCATGGGGCGTCGCATGTGGGTCGCTTAGCAGTTCCCATCGAGC
>JAHXHD010000493.1:0-15674 GCA_019857685.1 Papiliotrema terrestris
CCCCAAGGCCGAACCCCCATCTCGGTCAATTTCCCACGATCCAATCGTCATCTCACCATTCCCAACATCTCCCACCAGTACCTGCCGTTACTCGCCGCTGCAACCTCGCCCGACCGTTCCGCAGAGGCTGCTGGCGCTGTAGAAAAACGTGGAACATGTCCGAGATATCGATGGGTGGGAATCGCAGGGGCAAAGGGAGTTCCGCACCTAGCTGTGACCAATGCCGGGAACGGAAAGTAAGGGCATC
Organism: Papiliotrema terrestris; assembly: GCA_019857685.1. Taxonomy (NCBI): domain Eukaryota; kingdom Fungi; phylum Basidiomycota; class Tremellomycetes; order Tremellales; family Rhynchogastremaceae; genus Papiliotrema; species Papiliotrema terrestris. The sequence goes on from JAHXHD010000493.1 coordinate 248, forward strand.
GCTTGTGTGATGCGCTCATACGATAGGTGAAATGCACACCCGCGTCTCCGGGCGACACACCGTCGGCTGTTGAGGGTAGCTCGGCCCGTCCTCGTTGCGCCGTGTGTGCCCGGAGAGAAGAGACATGCTCTTATGACTACACGTACCGCAAACCAGGCCGCCCCAAGTCGTACGTTGCTACATGTGGCCGAGAGCTCATTGTCAGTCAGTGCGCACCTGCATCTCGGTCTTCGGCCTCTCCTCCACCCCGCAACCCTCCATCTGTCCACGTCTCCGGCTCCTCACCCGTGTCCGGCGCTCTCACCGGCGGTTCCAGCTCGGGCACGGCGGTAAGAGTGCCGGACCCGGTCATGCCTCCATCCCTGCCCGCCCGCGAAGCAGTGCTACCACAATCCTTTTTTGGCAGCGCCAGACAGACACTTGCAAGCCCTGCTACCTTTTCCTTCGATTACAACCTGCCCTCGTCGCCGTGTCCGCTCGACTTGGCCGACGTCATTGGGCATCCTGTGAACCAGTTTCCCCGGGCCAACGTGTTTCCTACCGACACGGGGTCCGAGGGACAGGGCAACTTTGATGACCTACACCAGTTTCTCTACGAGATCGGTCAATCCCCCATTTCCTTTTTCGCCAGCCCATCGGACCCTCTTTCGTCTGTCACCGCGCCGGCCACGGACATCTCTCGTCTCGGACCCCACGCCACCAACCGACCTCCCCAAGTGGAAGATATCGCATCGTGGGGCGATGTTTCGTTCTTGATATCGCTACATGTGCAATATCAACACGCGCTGGTCCCATTGTGTCACCAGCCCTCGCTAGCAAAGGACATTTTGCGTCGACGCGATCAAAAGGACGAGGCGTTTCGGTGTTTTCTCTTGAGCATAGGTGGGTCGATGACGTGACAGCACGCTCACGGCAGTGTCGTATACGTGCGTGTTCATCTTGGGTATGGGCTGAATCGTAGCATCTGTCAATGTCCCGTGCAGTCACTCTTGACTCGTATGAGCCGGGAGACTCTCGAAGCGCTTCTGCGGCGGGCGCAAAGGGCATCACGGGTGATTCAAATACGACACCAAATGAAGCCCAGCTTGCTGATTCTGGCGTCGACCGTTCTGTCAGTGCTACACACGCAGCACCTCGCTGATCCCAGTGATTGGATTACAAGTCAGGCAACCACTTCGGTAGAACTCTCGGACAACCTACTCAGCGACGTCCGGCGGCTATCCTATGGGCTTAATCTCCATCGATCCGAGCCGAGAGAGGGAATGTCGAGCATGGAGCTGGAGATCTCGCGAAGGGTGTTCTGGGAGGCGTATGTGATAGATAAGTGAGTCTCACATCGGTTGGCCGGACATTTATTGACGGTCAGAACCAACGCGCTCAATGGCCATCCAATCCTGATGCACGATGCCGATGGCTTACCTCCGTTACCCTGTGAGGTCGACGACGACATGATTCCGGCTCAAGGCCCCGGCACCTTTCCCCAACCACCCGGTGAACCATCATACATGGTCGGCTTTGGCACAGTCGCTCGCATCTTTCAGTGGATCTATCGCTGTCAATGGCGACATCGGATGTTTGTGGGTGATCCAACGGCGGGAGCCGACCGTTCGGTTCTTCTCGCTTGGATTGGTGATGCGAAAAGTGCTCTCGCGATCATCTTGGGCGCGTTACCAATGCAATTACGACCCGACTTTACGACCGGCTACGCCAATTCGTCGTTGTACGGGATGCAAGCAGCAAATATCTGTATCACGGCGCTCTGTCTGGAGCTGGCTTTGGTGCGTGGGACCGGCTCTGGCGTCTGGAGTTGACGGCAGCTCGACTTGAAATCTAGCCTCAGTCCTCACGAAGATACTGCGGTAGAGCGAGCCAGCACGGCCAAACGGGTGCTGGGAGAGCTTGAAAAGTAAGGTTTTAGTCGGTCTGGCATAGCTGACCGCAGAATCCCGATACAGTGTTTGGCTATGAACGGCGAGAGTATGGTGAGTGTCGCTAAACAAAAGGGACCTGACCGGCAGCGAGGCAAAGTGCTGCGTGTGGTGCTGTCCCTGCTGAACGTGTCCAAGCAGTCTGACGATATTGGAAACAATGTCTGGGATTGGTGGACCATGGTGGGTCCGAGTTGGTACGCGTGTGTTGACATCAGTACTCGCGCGTGCAGTTTCTACAGATCATTCCGGCTCAGGCCCCACCGGTTGTACCCACACGACCGCAGAGTCCAGCATGACATTGTTGTTTTTTGGTGTATTTGTTCGCACGTTCTATGCATCGCTGCCCGCCGCTGTGCCGATCTTCGCCTCTTTATATTACACGAAGCTTTGCCAGACGGAGGAGGGCCGGCTTCCGCATGTTGTTCTGCATGTGGAATACCCCTATGCGTGTCCCTTTCGAGACTTCGGCCCGGCTATAGATTTCTGGGCATGACCATTGCCGGAGGCGGGAGAAGCGGTTTTTTCTTCTCACACCCCACCTCTGCTTTGTGTCACAAGGCCTATGCTATCGGTCAGCTGAAGGTAATCTGTGTCATAAAGTTCCAGCGCCCAATCGTAGTCAACGACCCGCCGTACTGTGACTTCTGCGAAGCTGCAGTCGAATTCAAGATAAATGATAGTCCTCGTGTGTGTGTGGTCCACACCGTCAATGTTGCCACGGCGGCACCACCAGCCTTGCAATCCAGTGCACTATGATTGCAGTTGCCACTTCCGCCGTTCGTATCATGACGAAATGGGACCATAGGACTTCTGTCCCGATGCTGTGGCATCACTCAAAGCCTCGGAGTCGAACTCCCCGGACCAATACGCCGGCTGGGATTGGTACGCCTGGCATCCCGCTCCACACGGGAGGCCTTACCCACGACGGTCTGATTGTCCCCTTAGGTCGCTGGGGTAGTCTGGTTTTCGGTGCTCGGTGAATTTTGTGTGGAGATCAACAAGCGTCGGGTCTAGTTCCGGTCATGGCTGCAACCCCATCGCTAGACTAGTGGAAAAAGGGCCTCGGCGATTTCCGCAGACTACGCTCGAAACCGACCGAGGCTTCACTCCACCGGGTCGTCTCGGGCAGTTCCAGTAAGATAGCGAGTGACAGGCGGGATATATAGAACAGCGACAGTGCTTCACCCACACCGTACCTCGTCACTGACAATCATGCCCATCGCAATCAACTCTGTTCAGCCCCGAGACTTTGTCCGAGCGGATGGTGAGCCAATTCATAAATCGAGTCGTACTGACACCAGACCCCGCTGGACTCAAGTTTGAGAAAATCTCAGACGCAGTCGATGACATCAACGTCGCCAAGCTGAAGCAGAAAGAAGCATACGACGAATCCGAATTTGACGCTGAGAAGGATAAGGCTGGGTTCCGACAGTTTGTCGATTCAAACGAGTCGTCCAGGCGCTTCTACATGTGAGTGGAGGGATTCATGGGCGGCGCGAGGACGAAACCGACTATCAGCGAGCAGCACACCAAGCAGACGGTTGAGTTCAACTTGGAAGCCCGACGCAAGGCGTTTGAAAAGCCTCGAGCCTCGCTGAGCATCTGGGAGGCAATGGAGCTGCTCAACACGCTCGTTGATGCTTCCGACCCGGACACCGACGCCACCCAAATCGAGCATCTTTTGCAGACCGCCGAAGCGATGCGAAAGGATGGCAAGCCCGACTGGATGCAAGTCACCGGACTCGTGCATGACCTCGGCAAGCTGCTTTACTTTTTCGGTTCAGACGGCCAGTGGGATGTCGTCGGCGACACATTTGTCGTCGGTTGCGAGATTCCAACCGACAAGATCGTATATTCGGACACGTTTGACAAGAATCCGGACCTCAGCCACCCCGTCTACTCGACTAAGTACGGGATTTACGAGCCAAACTGCGGCCTAGAGAAGCTGCTCATATCCTGGGGCCATGATGAGGTGAGTCGCGGCGGAGCACAGCGGGGATCCAAAACTGACCTATAGTACCTGTACATGATCTGCAAGAAGCAGTCATCCTTGCCTCAAGCCGCCCTCAATATGATCCGCTACCACTCATTCTACCCCTGGCACCGAGAGCGAGCTTACACTTATTTTGAGAGCGAGGAGGACAAGCAGGCGCTGAAGGATGTGCTCGCCTTCAACCCTTACGACCTGTACTCGAAGTCGGACTCTCGACCGGTCGTCGCGGACCTCAAACCGTACTACCTTGGCCTCATCGCTCGATACTTCCCGGAGAAGATTGATTGGTAGATATACATATTGTTGTGCTAGTGACGTGTAGAAGGTTATTGCTGCGGGAAATGCATTGTATCCTCACCGTGTTGAGCCCTTCCCTCAGTTACGGGTGAGACGAACCAGCAACTTCGCGGCGTCTCCGAGCCACAATGCTTGGGCTCCTGTTCACTCGGCTCAGTACAAGAACCATCGTCTGCTGATCACATGCGATTCGATCCTTGTTAAACCGAGTCGAGCTGGGCGGAAATAGCTCCTCTCACCGTCCGGCTGATAGAGAGGTGGTTGCTGGGCGCATCGTCAAGATCGCCGTCGAATCAGAGATGACCACTACTGTTCGGCATGAGTCTGAGAGCGCTTTCCATCTGTACCAAGCTGAGGTGATTCGTCCAACGTTGATCCGAGTACAGTGGCTTTCTGAAATAGCTTGCCTGCGGCCCTGGAGTCATCGTTCACTGGGATCATTCCAGGGAGTGACTGCCTCTCGACGAAGGGTATGTAGCACAAATCTTAGCACGGCGAATACTGGTGGCTTCTGTTTTCCGTAATCCGCGGACTTGAACCTTCCACTCACAGATGAAATGTCAGTTCCTCTCATTTACGCCCTAATGTCAATGAGCTTATCACAGAACCGGCATCGCCCGGCTGACATGGTTGACCGGATGGCTAGCAATGCTGCAATCGTGGAACAGGACTCGCCAATGATCATGGTCGTGATCTCCGACGAACGGCACTGAATGCTAGCCGAGTAACACGGTCAGAGTGAAGAGCGAAGATACGCGGACATCGCCGCAACAAACCCCTTCATCCAATTCTTGGACTGTCTCTTCCGTCGTATTAGGAATCGGACTTGATATGCATAGTTACGGGCCCTTTTCTACTCGCAGCCGCGTGTAAACGACCGACCCCACCCAAACGCGCATGTCATAAAAGGCAAGCCCATCTGTCGCTTGTGAGCGACGTGCAAACGATTGAACGGGAATTGAACCGATCAGCAGATCAGTTCAACCGGACTCCAAATAGCCCGAACCACCTGCTTCGGCCCGTTTCATCATTCGGTTCCACCGAGTCTTCCATCTTAGGTATCGTACTTAGAGCTTGACCGTCTCGATTAGCGCCCCGCAACAATCCATCGAACCCTCAATCCATCATGATCGGTACCGACAACGAGCGAAAACTCAAGTTCGCGGTCTTCGGCGCAGGCCGAATGGGATCGCGGCACGCCCGAAACATCGCGTTCCTCACTCCTCGTGCGGAGCTCGTCGCCCTGGTCGACCCCGTCCAGGCGGCCCTCGACTCGGCCAAGGAGTGGTTGCCGAAGGGTGTCAAGCTGTACAAGAATGTGAAGACCTGTTTGGAGGAGAGCGATTGCCAAGCTGTCTTGGTCGCTTCGGCCACGGCGTCTCATGCACCGGATGCCATCTCCGCGATCAAGGCGGGCAAGGTGAGTTGCTAGTTTGCGCTCCGGGGGCGTTGGTGCGCAGTGCTGTAGGCTGGAAGTCTGAGTGGATCCAGCGGACCCTGGCGGAACTACAAGAAGCCTGCTGCATGCTGATCAGTAGCACGTCTTGGTCGAGAAGCCCATCTCGATCGACCTCGAGACATCGCGCAACGTTGTCAGAGTTGCCGAGGCTCATCCGGAAATCAAGGTCATGGTCGGCTTTTCGAGGCGGTGTAAGTGAAGAGGGATTATGGGCTATCATCGCCTCACCCCCCTTGCTCCTGCACGACTGGGAGTCGAGACAGCCGCTGACATACAGTCGACGAGTCATATAGGGAGACGAAGCGGTTAATTGACGAGGGCGCCCTCGGAGCGGTGCACATGATCCGAAGCGCGACCAATGATCAGTACGACCCGTCAGGTGAGCCATCCCCGCTCCGTCTCGGCATCCCGCTTGGGCTCACAGCAGGCTTCTTCGTCGCATACTCCAAGTTTTCGGGCGGCATCTGGATTGATTGTGGTATGTCTTGTCGATTGTCGTGCTTCGCGCTTGACGACAGCTGACAGCAGGCATCCACGACATCGACATCGCGCGGTGGCTTTTCGAAGCGAGTAAGACGCAAAACCTCGAGAACCCGAAGAAACAGGTTAACCGGGTGTTTGCTATCGGCCAGAACATCCGACACCCCGAGCTTGTCAAGGACCAGGACGCCGATAACGCCTTGGCGATTGTGGAGTTCGCCTCTGGCAAGGTGCTGCACTTTCACTGTTCGAGGACGGCGATGCATGGACACGACTGCGTGGCGGAGGTGTTTGGCACGGAGGGACGGGCGGTGGTCAACGCCGTGAGTATAGTTTCGACTCCCTTGGCGCGACGAGCAAGGAGATTTTGGGCGGCATGGTTGACAACAGGACCCAGTCTTGACGCGGACAGAACTGCGGGACGTGCACGGGGTCCGTCGCATCTCCACGTGGGTGTCCCGTTGCCGCGTGAAATGGCGCTTGCAGGCTAGGATGCTGACCTCAGGCCATCCTACTATGAGCGGTTCAAGGAGGCTTTCGTCACCGAGGTCAACGAGTTCACTGCTTGCGTGCTGGATGACAAGCGTGAGTCTGACTTCGTATTCCTTCCGGTAGAGGGACCAGTGACCAACCAACGCACAGCTGTGCCCGTCCTCGCCAAGGATGCACTGGAGGCTACCAAGATCGCCGCCGCGCTCACCGAGTCATTCCGCCGGGGCAAGCCCATCTTCTTTGACGAGGAGGGCGAGGCTGTCCTAGACTGAATCTGCTCTCAAAACAAAGCAAGCGCCGGATATGACTGTAGGACCGTGCGCCAAGGACTGATGTAGTACATTATACCGAACAGAGATGAAAGTATCTCATCGTCAGCCGCCGTCGGATCGGCATGTCTAAGTCTGTCCTTACGCTCCACCAATGTAGGTAGGGGTTCTGTAAGCGCGTGTTTGACTGCACATAGGTGCCCAGGCGGCCCAGTCCGTGTTGTAGGCGCGTGCCAAATAGCTGTACCTGGGACCTCGATCACAGCAGTGAGAACCGTAGCACAAGCTCGAACGGTTCTTCCAGTCGATCTAACGACGTCACGAATGTCTCAGAAGCTGACACAGCCCTCGCGTATGTGAAGTCACTACATGCCGCCCCACCTTGGGCAGCACCGGCTCTTAAGCGGTCGCCCGAGCTGCTCACAGAGTGTTTCGCCCAGGATTTCCCTTCGTAAGGGACCAATTTTTCAAGGGGCTTAGGTGGAACGAGGGCTCCTCTGCCTGTGCCTCTTCACAAGTCCTCCGAACTGCTTGCACCGCTCTGATGGGCTCGAACGGAGCGAGGACTCGAGTGTAGAGAAGGTGCAGTACGTTTTAGTATTGCTTCACCGACTCCCGCTGCTTCCCAGAAAGCCGGATCGGTGTTGTGCGCTGCTCAGCTGCGCATGGGACGCACCAACAGAAACTCCTCGTATTTCTGCGACGACCACGAAGTTAGCTGTGCGTGCTCCATCCGCACATAGCTTGGCGACCATGCTTCCATCCCCGCCGCCTTCCCTATCTCGTAAGCCGCGATGACGAGATGATTGCCGAGGGTAGTCACGGCGAGTCACGATGACCGTCAATGGCGTATCAAGAAGCCTAGCGTGGCGTCCATTGTCTACAGAGACCGCCCGAACGTCGGACACCCTGTGCGACGCGGCGCAAATCGCAGTCGGGCGGTGCTTCCGCTTCCAAAAACCTGCGAGTTCGGCCTAGTACATATGCATTGTGACTGCAGTCGGAACAGATGCAACCTACATATCGCAGCATACGCTCGGCCCACGTACGTCTCGCAGTTCGCGTCCTTACCGCGAGTTCGAAGTCGAACCACCGCCATGTCCAACTTCGCCGAGAAAGGATCACCAGCGGTTTCGAAAGATCAGCCCGATGTCGACCCCGCAGTGACCCGACCACTGCCCACCGTTCTCAGCTACCGCGATGGCTCAAACGAGGCGGCAGTCGTTGTGCAATGGTCGTCAAGTGATCCAGAGGTAAGTAGCCCTAACCCACATCGAGTCTCACCAGCAGCGTCCCCTGAACTGGTCACCCGCACGAAAACGTCTCACAGTCGCCGCTGCCGTGTTCACTACCATCCTCGCGGCGATGAATGCTACCTCGATAGCTTTATTGAACCCTGTTGGCTCGCGCTACTTCGGAGTCTCGCCGGAATCGTTTACGCTTGGATTGACGATACACATGATTGCTATCGGCGTAACCCCACTCGCACTAGCTCCGTTGAGCGAACTCTTCGGACGCAACGTCATCTTTCAGACATCGTCGGCCTTGTGAGTGCGCAGACCGTGCGACCACTGATGACAGGGTGCTGGTGCTGTTTATCCCCCAGGCGACGACGAAAAGTTTCGCCGGGTACCTTGTTGCGCGGTGGTTTGTGGGTGTTTCCTCTCTGTCCTAGAACGTTCTAAGTCCCAGCAAGGAATGGTAGCTAGCGTGGGCAACTCTATGGTAGGCGGAGTGATCGCGGACATTTACGAGGCGGATGACAGGGGGACAGGTATGAACTGGTTCAGTCTGTTGAACTTCATGGGCCAGGTGCGTGGACCCGATACAAAAATGCGCCCGGCGTCTCATAAGTAGGGGTTGGGCGGCCTCATTTTCGGCTTCATTGGATCAGCCTTGGGTATTCAATGGTCGTACGGGGTGCGTAGTTTGATTCACAAGTGTACGAGCGCTTACGCCCAGATCCTGGCATTGTTCGGTGTCGTCGCCTGCGCACTGAACGCGTTGTTCCTGCGAGAGACCAGAGCAGATGTTCTACTCGCCAAGCGCGCGGCCAAGCTCACCCGTGACACTGGTCGACTGCATGTTGCGGCATCCTCGGTGCAAGATCGCAAACTCACCCAAATGATCCGCACCTCCGTCATGCGGCCCCTTCGTGAGTGATCGACGACGCCTCGACGGCTATCGCCTGATGTCAGAACTGCTCTTCACCGAGCCCATCGTGGTGGCCTTGTCACTTTGGATCGGCTTCGCATGGGCGTGTGTCTTTCTCGGTGGGACATCAGTCTCGCTAGTCTTCGCCCAATACGGATGGTCATGGGGACAGATCGGTGCCGCTCAAATGTAAGCAATGCTGTTCGGCTGCGGCTCATTCCCAGGGTGATCTTTGTCGGAGCACTCCTCGGCTTCACGAGTAACCTCCACCAGCAAAGACTTTACGCCCGGGAGGCCCAACGCCAAGGTGGCCACGCGCCGCCGGAGGCACGCTTGTATTGGGCCACCATTGGCGGGCTCTTATTCCCCATCGGAATGTTCGCCTTCGCCTGGACTGGACGACCCGACATCCACTGGATCGTCCCAATGATCGCGCTTTGCATCGCCAACTGGGGCGTCTACGCCATGTTCTCCGGCGTGTTGTATGTCTACATACCCGGTCCTGGAGAACGCTAATGAACAGCAACTACCTCGCCGACGCTTATGAGACATACGCCTCTTCGGCGCTGGCGGCTCAAAGTCTGGTACGGAACGTAGCCGGCGGCCTGTTGCCGCTCTGCGCACGAAGACTAGTGAGCCCGGCCAGACCCGTCAAACCGTGTTATCGGATGTTGATGGACAGTACGTGTCTTTGGGCTACGCTCCAGCCTCGACACTGGTCGCGTCAGTCGCGGTCATCCTCAGCGCCTTCCCCTTTGTCCTTTTGCGCTATGGCAAAGCGCTTCGAGCGAAGAGTCGCGTAGCACGGGAAATATCCCTTGGCAAACAATGATAGGAAAGTAGAATGTATAGAATGTAGACGCTCGTCCGGCGACCTGGTCGTGCCGGACCTCCTTCAAGAAAGCCTCAGTCATGGCTCAAGAGTTCATCCCATTCGGCATGCCTGTCGCGCTCAGACCCGTTCCGTGTTCCGGTGAGTGGTTTGACGCCCAACGCAAGTACATCCGCCGTCTCAGCCATCGCTAGACCCATACGCCAAGACTGCGGACGCCTCACCCTGCCAGTACTAGGCGAACAGAAACGGGCGGAGGTGAACATGGCTTGACAAGTGCGCTGCACATACATAAAGAACTACAACGATTCCTTGAACGCTCGCAGAGCGGCTGCCAGACGTGCCAGTCCAAGATCCGCCTCTTCTCGCGTCACCTCCGAGAAAGACACTCGTAAGTGAGGGGAGGGCGACCGGCTCGGATAGAAACTGGGCTTAGCAGCTGAAGATCTCTAGCTGACTTACCCTGTACCCGGTGCTGCTAGTACTCCCGTCGGGATACCATACCGATGGATGAACGCATTCGAGTCGAGCACACCCGATGGCGAGCAATCAATCCACAGAAAGAGCCCTGCTAGCGGACTCTGCCATACTGCCAAGCCATCCAGGTGCTGGTGCGCCAGTGGCTCAAACCATGTGCGCTTCTTCTCGTAGAATCGTGCCGTTTCGTATGCGTTGGCGATAAAGCCGGAGACTCCCCAGTGTTGAAGGATTTTGAGGGCGATCATCTGTGAGATATTCGAAGCGAACAAAGATATCTCAGCCGTCTTGACCTCCATGGCGTCGAGCAGCGCCGGCGGACCCGTCACGAAGCCAAGTCGCATGCCGCCAGAGAGAATCTTGGAGAAGGCGTCGAAGCGGAGGACATGACCACCGGACGGGACGATCAAAGTCTCGAGCTCGAAGTAGGACGGGATGAGAGAGGTGGAGAGGTAGTAATACGGGTCGTCTTTGCGTCAGCAGGCCGTTGAGTAAGCGCTACATACCTTCGATGATGAGCATGTCGTATTTTGCGCATAGCTTGAGCACGTCCAGCTTTCTCTCTACCGTCGCCGAGCAACCCGAGGGATTACCGCCAACCGGATTGGTGCTGGGATCAGCACAGCGCGCACGACAGGCAGTGGACGCACTAGATGATCCGAGGTCGCTTGCGGCCTGCCGGCCAGCTGGACAACACCGCCTCGAGCTTGCTTGCCGACAGCCCGCATTCGTCGACCTCAATCTCTGCGGTCAGCCTGCCCGCTGTCACAAAGAGCCCCATGCTACATACCGATGCACTGCGCGCCCAATGTGTACAGTCCAGGTAAGCAGCCGGTATACATTGGCGTCTCACAAATCACCGCGTCGCCATATTCGATGGTCGCTTGAAAAGCCTGAAGGTCAGAGGAGTCCAAGGTCTGAGCTCACCTTCCAGATTAGATCCTGAGCGCCGTTTCCCATGACCACTCCCCAGTCCCCCTTTTCGCGCTTGTGGATCTCCGACTGAAAATCCACCAACAGCTCACGCAGCGCGACTATCCCATTCGTTTGACCATACTGCAGTGCAGCTTTCAAGTCCTCGCCCTCGATGGATATGTCCGTGGTTTGTCGCTCGGTGATGGTGGACCTCGAATGGACGTCTCGGTCGCGAACAGTCACGGATATGTTGGTGATAGGGAAAGTGTCATAAGCGGGCCGGCCGGTACTGCCATGAGTGCGAAAGCGTCCAGTAGAGACTCGACCTACAGCTGCGGTATGAGCAAGGGAGCACAATTGAAGCTATAAGACTCACGAATGACACGGTATCCTTGGTCTCATGCTTGTAAAACGCTCGGACTGGTGTGAATACCTGCGCCTTGCAGTTGAAAGACAGAACTCACGTCCATCGAGCTTGGTCTCCCGCGCAGACTTGGTCAAGAAGCGCGAAGGGCCGCCGGTAGTCAGCACACTTGTGATGGTCATGTTGTAGAGGAGATCAAGGTCGGAAACGCAAGATGTGGCTTCGAGTCGAAGCGTCGACTCGACCTGTATTTGCCGAGGACGATGGAAGCCTTATCTCCGGGACCGAGTCAGTGGTGTCTGTCGGAGAGCGCGTCCGCCTCTCGACGAGATCGTGTCCTCGGCCCTTCGGCACTAAAGCCGCCGCCGCTGAACCGCGTCGGCTGCTGACTCCGACAGATCATGGCGGCGGTTGTGTCCGCTCTTGTTTGCGTTGCGGTGTACGCGGTTGGTTTTCAGCATCGACTGACCGCTCATGCCGCCTGATCGGAATCGAACACCATCGCGACCGCCTGTGCTAGAAGCGGTGCACGGCTCCTCACCCGGGTTTGGCCGCTCACCGACGAACATCACTTCGCCCACCACACCTGTTCCCGTTCGCGACGACGAGAGCATCGCGTGCCAGAGATGTAGGCAGCGCAAAAAGCGTGTGAGCTGTGTGCGTGTGTGATAAGTCTGCCGACTGATCTGACAGTGCAACAGGGTCAGACCCTCATGCGAGGGATGCCTTAGGAGCAAGGCGCCATGCGTATACGAGGTGGTCATCACTGACCGCTCTCACCCTCAGTTCGTCCCTGCTGTCAAATGCTTCTTTCAGACGCTAAGCCTGCAGATACGTGCCCAATCTGATTGCCGAGATGAAACGATTGAAGGAGCGATGTCAGGAGCTCGAAGATCGTCTGACGCATCTCAATGAGTCACGTATATCTCCGCAGAGTCAGCCCGACCCGTCGACGTTCATACCAACGCCTAGCGCTCCGCCCGACACCGTTGTCTCTGGAACAAGCGACTTGATCGAACGCGTCATCGTCAGGATTTTGACCAAAGAGCAGGACCCCGGAACATCTTTGAGAGGGACTATAGGGCGGCAACTCGGAGCGGTCGTCCTTGACGAGCAGGCCAATACGTCGTCGACAGATCCGCAGTGTCCACTGTGGCCTCCGCTTCCACTCGCGCGGACGCTAGTGGACTACTTCTTCGACCTGTCTTTCGGCACAATGCGTTTCGTGCACAGACGAGTCATCGACGCGGAGTGAGTTCATAAAACAGGAGAATTATACCACTTACGGACAGCCTTGAAGCAGTGTACGGCTCATCGCCGGTAGCACCTGATCCACGGACGTTTGAGACTCCCGATATACGCATATTCCGCTTATGCCTGTTGTTCACTGCGGTGTCAGAGAGACTGGTGGACGATACATCGACCCTCTTCCGTCTCAGGCCTATCGAATTGTACCGTCTGGCGATCGCTCACCTGCCTGCTGCATTTAGGATGGATCAGATGGTGAGCACCTGGCTTGGTTCGGCAGCTGATCCCCCGACGTGTCTCGTATGTATCAACATGCTCTGTCTCATCTCCCTTCATCAGTTTGTCACCATCAGTCCGTACGAGACGGTCTCGATTGGAGCTGCGATGGCATTGGAGATGGGACTCAATCACGAGGATACGACCTTGCCGGTGGCTGTTCAAGAGGAGCGAAGACGGGTTTTCTGGACCTTGTTCTGCGCGGACCGAGCTGGTGAGCACGACTGGAGGTTCTAAGATTGGCTCTCGCTGATAGAAAGTGGCCACTTATACCGTCAAACCGCTCGCTATCCCTGAGGCCATCATCAGCATTAGACTGCCTGAACAGGACATTGGGGGGATGATTACGGACACGACCACGATTGTACGTGACGTACATACCGGGCACGCGCGAAGCTCACTCCAGTCGCCTAGCAAGTTCTTCCGCTGCATCGTGATGCTGAGACGGCTCCACGGAATCATGCTAGAGCGCATCTACCTAGCAGAACAGGTCAAAGACCCAGAATCATTATTGGTCGACCTGCGGAACCAGATCGATGACTGGTTCGCGGACACGCTGCCGGTCGCTTCTGGCGACAACGACAACCCGTCACCACACCCGTTCTTCGAGGTCCAATACAACCTCTGCTTGACAAACCTATACCGGCCTTCACGCTTATCGGCTTCGACACCACCCCTGCGTCTTCCTCTCCTTCGAACGGCGTCGGCGCGAGCAATCACCCTGTACCAGGATCTCCTATCGCGGCGGCGCGTTGCACGAAGCTACACGCACCTATACAACATCGTCGTGCTTGGAGTATCTATGCTGTACGCGTTGGGCGAAGCCGAGGGTGACGTTCGGAATCTGGACATCAGCAGCTGGAGGCTGCAAGGGCTGAGGGACATTGACGCCGTGCAGAACCTGCTAGTTGCGTATTGTACCGGGTGGTCCGGAGTCAGTCGATACCAAGAGACCTTTGCAACCCTGGCCGGAAGCATGCGCTATCGATTATCCCGACCATCGCACGTCAATCAACCGCCAGCATGGGCTAGACCGGCGGATGCACCTGCACACCAGGACCAACAACCAGTACTCCACACCGCTGACAGCTCGGAATGGAACAACGCCGATTTTGTGTTCGATTCAGGTGCTATCGACGTTGAGGCTTTCCTGAGCTCCGTCGGGTTGTCGGACTGGACCAGCGGGGCATGAATGTATGATGCATCAATAACATACCACGTAGAATTATGCGTCCTCAGTCCATACTCTGCTTCGAAGCACACCCCGCGATCGACCTCAATCGCAAGCAAGAGCTCCCATTGAGCTCCACCGTTCGCATCCGCAAGTACGTGTTGCGCAAGCATACATTATCCGTGAACAACTCTTCACAGTGCACTGCCACCACTCTGTGGCTCCTACTGGGAGAATGCGATGGGGCTGGGAATCGTCGGCCGTGCATGTCTTTATCTACCTCGGGTCTTCTATGCCTCATCCGCGCCCAAGAGGTTTTGGCGGAACACGATAGCGCTCACCGCACGAAGGTGGGTCGAGTGGCGAGATTTGTCGAGTGGCGAGGTTGCTACGATTTACGAGAGGAAGATCGGACACGATCTTGGCGAAGCGCTTGTATGGCCGCTGTGTGCATCCGTGTACCATCTCGTCACTCTGCGTTTGCAAGAATCCTCGTGGACGTCGTCTCGGTTCTCGACCAGGTAACAGAAGGAGCACTTCAGCGGCGCATCTCAGGTACATCCCGCTTTCCCCGCCTAAATTTCACTTCAAAAGTGCTGTACGATCAAGCCCCGCTTTGAAAGCCCAGGTCTCCATGACTCTGACTGAGGCTTGAACACCGAAAAGCAACGCATTGAAAGAAGTCCCATCAGCAAGTCCAGCAACTCGCTCGGAATCAGCCAGTGATTGCCGACACGACCGATTGGGTGCTCGGCTCTTGTCGAGGTCCTGGCTGACCGACCATGCCTTCGGCTGACGTTGCTGGGATGAGGTAAGCCGATGGTACATGGTGACGCTTTGTGTGACATGACAGGGTCGCATGTCGAGGGTGTTCGCGGGCATGACAATCGCCTCCGTGTCGGTAGTTTATGTCAGCCGCCACGTGGTGCCTGGCTCCGCTAGGGTCCGGATAGGTTTCACCAACCCTCTCGGGGGAACTGGAGAGTTTGGTTACCGACCCGGTTCCCGACCGAGATACCCTGGCTCGGGTTTGATAGTCACTGCGGAAATGTTAAGACAGGATGAACCC
>JAHXHD010000006.1:0-26984 GCA_019857685.1 Papiliotrema terrestris
CCTCAAACCGTCCCCCTCCCACCCCAGAAGAGGTCCACCAGCGCGTACACGATCGGGTGTTTAAGTACCTTTACAAACAGCCGGGATTTCTACATCCTTTCGAACACCACACCAAGGAGATCTACCGAAAAGTAAGCTCTCACCGGAGTGGCATTGCCGCTGAAAGAAGCTTCGCCACACTGCAGAGCCGATCGACCTCACCGTCTACCCAGAGACACTCGAACCGAAAGATGATGATCCCCTGGTTGCGTTTCGATATGAAGCAGAACGCTCGATGACAGCAGAGGGAGAGACGGTGTGGACACTGGCGTGGGATAGGCTGGAGCTGCCCCTTCAAGGCAGAGATCTCGTCGTCAAAGCAATCGAGGTGACTTTGAAGAGAGTGCCTAGAGCGTATCACCGACTTCTGCGGGATCCTTTGCGTAAGTCACTGACCAGGTAGCCTGCCGGTTCCGTGACTCACCCTCAGCCGATCCCTTTCCTACCCACCTGCAGCCTCTCGAGCCGATCCTCACGCGAAAGGAGCTGATCACCACCGCTTGCCTGTCTGCGACGAGGAAGCTTCCTGCCCCATCCATGCGGTGCCAGCTGTTCGAGAGGAAAGGGAAGTATTCCATCGGTGGTATCATGATGATCGAGCCGGTGGGAGATGGGCGAGCCAATGGCGCTGAGGCATTGTACGTACCGTCAACCGCTTGTTGGCCATGGCTCACCAGCAGGGACGTGGAGTTGAGGTCGGATGAGCCGACCAAGAGGAGCGCGAAGGAATGGCGTGAGGGATGGCTGGCCAGGCTGCAAAGCCTCATCAAAGGTCGGAAGCGCCCGGGTCACGAAGCGCCATGGGACGAATGGAGGAACGAGGACATCATCAGCCAAGCAGTGAGTCTTGAAGCCCGCTTCCGCTCAGTCTAGGCTGCACCCAGACCATGGTCTCCGCCCCTAGTCCCGCGCCGCGGTATGATACACGAACCCATGGAGCCCTTCAATTTCAACCACCTGAGACTCTATCCTCTGCATGACGCGTGTGATGCCGCTTTGCCGACCCTGAAGAAGCTCGTCAAGGAGACAGAGGGGCTCACCCTTGCCAGCGTAGTGCAAAAACTGAAGGCTCATAATATCACCGACGAGGAACAGTGGCGACTATCTGATCCCCTCCGCCTCGAGCTCCTGGACGACTTCGGTAAGTTCCACTGAAAAGACGCTAAGCTCACTGCAGACGAGACTCCTCTCGAGCCACTGACACCCACGACAGCAGGGCCTCGGACGCCGTCGTCCGGACCTTTGGCGAAGCCCCTGGTCATTGATTTGAAGACGTGTCTCAAGCCGTCTCGTAAAGTACGGCTGGTGGAAGACGAAAACCGTGATGTCTACTATCGAAAGCCCTTCAGTCATCGGCGACACCGGTGAGTGGAGCCGGGGAGCCAAGTACAAAGCTTAGGAGCTAGCGCAACAGTCCAGCAGCAAGATGTCCTCGAACACGAACACTCTCTCCCCTACGATTCGGAAAGTCCTTCGAAGAATGGGGCACAGAACAGAGCTGTTCAGATGCGAACCCCGCAAGCGCCTCGTGTTTCATATTACGCTCGAGTGGTCAACGAGATACACGCGGATCCTGGCTCCCCGGAAGTGTTCTACATCGAGGCTGGGAGGGACCATTTCCGAGCCGCGTCTCAGGGCGTCATCCAGCTTAGGCCTCCCGTGCGTGACGGCTCGTTCGACTCACCTGGGATAGTCCCATATGGTCGTCATCTGTCCGCGGGGTCCGACTACGCGCAAGAGCAGCCTTTCGATGCGGGCGCGAATTATCTGGGCGGCGTTGGCGTCGAGCATGAGACCGGACACCAAGGTGATTGGAGTGGAGCGGAGCAAGGTCCTGAGGGCCATTACGAAGAGGAGGCCGTCCATACTCATCCCAATGATCAACAGTACGCGTTTTATGGTGGGGCGGATCACATCGACGGCGGGCTCGAACCCGATTATACAAGCGCAATCCCCGTCGATCACAGTGACCTTGAAGGCGACACAGCTATTCCGGAAAACCTCGGTGACATCCATGTGCCGGGGCACATCATCTGGAATCCTCAACTTCGAGCCGACGTGTACGGGTCCTCCAGTCACGCGAACCGCGAGGGGGAGTACTCTGCGACTGAGGAAGAACAAGTTGACCTTGACCTGGGAGGCGATTGGCCGGGCTTCGTCAACGGTGAGATGCCCGATGAGGGGCAGGCAGATTACACGAATGAGGTGATGGAGGGTTGCGAGCTTGATGGCACAACAGCAGGTGTTCAAGCATGGGAAGAGCAAGCGGTCTACGATGCCCCATCTGATTGGTCGGCGGAGGACTCAGCGCACTCCAGCGGAGCTGCTGAACACCACTCGATGGAGTACGCAGCGAGGTCCGGTCAAGCAGAAGACTACGTCCACGAGATAGGGGGCCTCCACCTCTACGACGGAGAGCGCGGAGCCGATATAGATTTTGAGGAGACATGGGAGCAATATCAGCAGCGAATTACGGACCCCGGCGAACACCTGGCCGGACTAGATGCCGGGTATGCGGCGCAGCAGGACTCCGTTTGGTTCGGCCAAGCGCATGGACAATGCGCGGATCAACCTGGGGGTCCTGAGACGTACGGTGTCGGGGCTGGAATGGGGCATGCCGAGTACGACAGGGCGGCGTATGGTGACCTCGCGGTCGACGAGTACGCCCAGGGCCCCGCCCCGGAACAGCGCCCCCCGGTCGCGGGCGCATGGGACAGTGAGGATGGTCGCGAGCAAGGGGCCTCGAACGCTGCCGATCTCGGCCACGGATATGAACAAGAACCCGCAGCGCACACGGCTCACGAGCACCATCGCGGCCCAGAAGGGCATCTTTCATCGGCCTGGCAGGTGAAAAGAGAAGCAGCTTCCCAACGTGGACAGCCGAATGCACCGGACGTCCGGCAGGGGAATGAGCTGGAGTACAAGCAGGGGTACGAGCAAGAGTACGAGCAGGAATGCGAACCGGAGTACTGGCAAAACGAGGCGGACGGGCCGCAGCAGGTCCAGAGTCATATTCATCAGTATGCTCACGGAGATGGGGAGCAGGACGGACAGGAGGACACAAATGGGAACGTTTGGGACGTCGAGCAGGCGCATTGGCGGGCAGAGACCCGATGGGAAGATCAAGCATTGGAGCAGGAGACCTTCACCGAAGCTGGAATCGCGGCGCGGACGTGGTTGGAAGGACAGTTCGACCTCGAGTCTGGGCAAACGAAAGATTCTTCTCACTTCGGGGACCTTCTTAGAGAAGCTGAGAACAATACTTTCGTGGGATACGGTGTTGCGCGAGACACATTGGCAGAAGATGAATCGGACCCAAGTCCTGACACCTACTGTCCGGGTGAGTCGACGAGGTCGAGAAAGGTAAAGGCGTGGCCGCTGACTGATACTCAGATCCGCCGCAAGAGTATCGAAGTGCTTCAGCCACATTTCCACCCCCTGCCAGACGATGCGCCCCACCAGCACTCTCATTTGACCCAACCCAAGCTCACAACGGCAAGGCTGCGTCCTCGTTCTCTCAGGCCGAGCCTCCGCTACCAAGACCGGTTCAGATCGAAAACTCAAAACCAGTGAAGAAACGCAAAGGACTGCAACCTCCACCTCCTCCGACACAGAGCTTTGAAGCGCTTTGCGCCGCATCGAACCCCACAAGTGCCGAGCTAGAACGGGTAGTTCGGCCCGTCAAAAAGGCCAAACTTAAAGCGGATCCCAATCTCAAGAGCTTCAAGACTCTGGACGATGTATTACGAGCCCAGCGACCGATAGCCTTCGAGACAAGGCGCGCGAACGCCAATGACGTAGGCAAGCAAGCTCAAGATTTCTTCGCCACCGTCGATCTGCAAGTCGCAAGTTCGCCTTCGCCTCCGCCGGAGTCCACACGCAGAGAGACAGTCAAGCCGCCGAGCAAGCTGCCGGCAGACAAGACCAAGAAGAGGAAGAGCCAAGAATGGAAGAACCACGCAACAGTCCGCAACCCGCCATGGTGGGATGTGTTGGCGCAAAATGCTCAAACCGACTTGGAGGAGGTGCCGGTTCTAGTGAATATCTCTGTGACGCGACAACGTTCGCTCGCCAAGGCACTGGAGAAGGCGTTCGTCTTGGTAGAGAGGTCGATCGAGCTCCGGACAGGGTCTGTCGAGACGGCCGAGCTCGGATCGCCGCTGCTCCGTTATGGTTGCCTGCAAGGCGCTGACATGGTGCTCTCAGCATCCACCGCTGTCGTCTTCTACCGAATCGGCGATATCACTTTATCACTGAACGACATCGTCGCTCGACTTGCCGGCACAGCTCGATACTACGAACGGATTCTAGTTGTCTTCGAGGTCGTCGACTACAACACTCGGCGAAACCCCGAGGACACCGATGGTGATGTCAATCCGCTTTCTACAGCGACGATTCAGGCCGTCCCGAGTTTGCGAAGGGGGATAGCCGGCTTGATTGCCGAGGCAGAAGTCAGTGTGGACCTGATATTCGCCTGCGAAGGCCCGGAACGGCTGGCCAGGACGATTCGAACGTGGTTGGAGGAGGAGTTTGTCGAGCTGAGAAAGGCATACGGTGATGCGCTGATGCGGGACGCTTGCGAAGGGAGGGGTGAATGGATCTTGCGCGATGAGGTGGGTGAAATGCTTTCATCAGCGTCGCTCGCTCACTTCGCAGAGCGAACAAAGCGTGATGGGCCAGCTTAGCTTTGACTTGAACGCCTTCGCCTGCGGATACATCGTACACAAGACGTCTTCGATTGACACCTTTGTCTTTGAATGCACGGCGCAGGACAGGACCAAGCTGGTCCAACATGTGTTGGGGACAAAGCAGACGGTAAGTGCTTCTTGTGACAGAAATTAGTCAATTTCAGCTGACTGGCAGCACCGGGTTAACGAGCTCATCGCGGATCGCCTGAACAGTATCAACCTCTCCAGTGATGCGGGATCGTCGGACAAGGAGAAGAGACGCCATGCAGAGAAGACCAGAACGGAAGAGTTGAGAAGCCTGGTGGCCGATGTCAGCGTCGAGGAGCTAGACGACTACGAGCTGAGTGATTGAAGTTGAGAGAGTTGGATGTGTCTATATAGACAGCTGAAGAAACGGGCGTAACGCATACATGTCATGTCTGAATCGAATGTGCATGTGAACAGCGAGAGCACAGCTCGGATCTGATTATATGGACCTTGGTTGACACACGATTCGACATCCCATCTTAAGTCACGCCCCCTGAAACCTGTGCCTACCCTCCGCGTAGCTCGCGCCCTCACCCAAACTTGCCGCCTTGTGACTATGCCCTGACTCGCTTGCCACGCTGGGGACCGGGTGACTGATGTTATCCTTCTTCAGAGCAGCGAGGATCCTCGATTTGGGCCTGAGCCTCCCGCGGCCCGTGCTCAGGTAACTCTCCCCATCGTGATTTGACACGTTCCTCGCCTTCCTCCGCTGACGCCTGTAGCCCCCAATCATGTGGTGCACCACGAAGACGAGCACGATAGCGAGGACCACCGCCGCAAAGGTGACGACAAAGTAGGAGGCGGCGTTCCATCCGAACGAGTATTTCTGCTGGAGCGCCGAAAGCTGCGCGGGGGAGTAGGTGACTTGAGGTGTCAGGCCTGCTGCGCCGGCGGCTTGGCCCATGTCGAGTCCGCCGAGCGGGGAGGACGCGTTTTCGGGCGAATCTGTGGTGTTCGACGGAGCGGTGACGTTGAAGATGCCCGCCAGGCCGCCAGACGACGAGGGCGATGATGGAGAAGCGGTGGACGTCGTTGTGGCATTGAAGGGGACCGCGGAATTCGTCGCGGGCAGGCTGCCTGTGAGCTCCTCAAGACCAGATTCTGGGGGGATGAGAAACTTACGCCAGATCAGCTCGACGGGTTTGAATGATTGCATAGTCGAAGGCGAGACTTGCGCCCTCGACACCGTTGACCAGCGTCAGCGTGTGCGCCCTCCCATCCGCGAGACCATGCGCCTCAAACAGGAGATGTCGGTAGTCGGTCTCCTCGGATTGGGCCGAGTAGTTGCCGACCTCGTTGCCGTCCATGATGGCCCTGTAGGCCCCTTGCGCCGGACCAGAGATCCCATACGCCCATACATCGCTCCCTGGTGTGAGCTGTCACCCGCCGAGTCCGTAAGGCGCGATCCGAGCGGACTCACCGATAAAGCTCAGGGTCGTCGCGGCGCCTCGAGCCGACGTCCAGCTGAGGCTCGAGTTCCAGAATTCGCCGAGTAACGGTCGCATGATCTCCACCTCGCTTTCGTTCAAGTATTCGTTCGCCCCTCCTTCGCGGAGCATATTCCACCCCGGCGTCAGCGCCAGAGCGGACGTGGCCCATTGCGAGTCATCGATGGTGTAATTCGTCGCGCTACGCATCAGACGCCGGATCAGCGCTGTGGGCCAACCTACGACATGGCCGCAGCGCTGTAAGCTTACGGGTCAGTGACCGGAACTGTCCCAAGACGAGTGCTTCGAAGCCCGAAGTCGGGAGCGTGCTTGCCGCAGGGTGCGCTTGCAGTGGAAATGTTGGATTCAGGCCGTGTATCTGACTGACGCTGAGCTTTCGTTGGATGCGCACAGTGAGATGTTCAGTGTGCAAAGGTGCCCACTCAGAGCTCAAGAGCTCGACCTAGGCTAAAGGGACTCCGGCTCTCCCCTTGTCGCTTGAACGACTTTCGGTCAGCTGTAAAAGTGCCTTCACATCCATTCCGGCTGAGGCTCATGATCCCCCTGTGGTACATACTCAATCCCCCCTTGACAAAGGGTCCTTGCATCCGCGAAGCTCGCCCGGGGTGTCCTTTATCGACCGTAACAGGCGCGAGAGATCACAAAGGACCCCTTCGGACTCGAAATGACCGACGTGGGAGACATTCCTTCCGCAGATGTCAAAGCGATGCATTCGCGCGTCGGCCTGCGCAACGTGCGCCAAGGAGAAAAAAGTCAGTCTACAATGAGCTACACGCAGACCAATAGAGTTCGTCCATGTCCTCTCTCATCCCCTCTGGTTCTCCACGACCTTGTAAGGGTTCTCACCGCCGTGCCGCCGCGCCCTTCGCCGCCGGAACAGCCTCTTGCTCTGCATGATCATCCTGCCGATGGGTCTTTCGGCATATCGGTCGAATGCAAAGCACGCAGCGATGTTAATCACAGCAATAACGAGCAGTTCAAGCTTGAACTGGAGCGTGAAGTCGATGATGTCCAGGATGAGGGCGATAGGTCGAGCCGGGCCGAGCAGGACGTATGTGCTGAACCCGCCCAGAACGATGAAACACAGTAACAGCGAAGCTGCAGATCAGCTTCGGGCCTCCTTTGATGACAGGGTGAGGCACGCACGATTAGTGTAGATTGGTTTTCGGAAAGGAGGTCCGACGGAGAAGACAGCCGCGACGAGGATATACTGGAAACACGAGATGAGGAACAGGGCAGAGTTCTCGTAGTTGAACGTTTCGAGCTTTTCGTTGTCGACGTCTGGCTCCGTGTACCTGTTTATGAGCCAGCGCAGCGGATTGGGGCAGGATGAGCTTACCAAGGCTGCCGCCGCACCCAAATGAAAACAAGAATCTGAATAAGCGAGTTGATGACGATCTGGCCGATGATGCTTGTCAAGACCTTTCGAGAGACCAGACTGGCAGTCGGCCGCTTATGGTGGATTTTAGGGTATGGCAGGGTACGTCCCACTGCCAATTAGCAACCGTCCAGACTTGCAGAGTCAGGCTGTGCCGAGATGGAGCGTATTGGGGGAATGGCGTCGATAGGGACGACGCAGAACGGAACTCACTCGCAACGGCAATCGGAATGATGACGAACAAGTCGATGTAGAGGAATCTGGCAGTCAGCTTTGCCGGTATTGACGTCCGAAGACTCACTGGAAGTCGCCCAGACTGGAGGCGAAAGAGTAGAGCTACAGTCAGCACGCCATCGTCGATCCGTCTGGCCGCTCTGTACTCACCAAAGTAACCGTAGTGAATTGAATCATCGAATAGAGAGCCATATATTTGAAGCAGCTGAAGCTTGTGACCAGCGCCGCCCTCCCCTCCTTGATAATATCGACCATACACGAGATATCAGGCGACCGACTGGTGAATGGCGCGGCGACAGATGCCTCCGCCTCCGAGAGCGAGACGCCGACGTCTGCAGCCTTGAGCGCACCACAGTCGTTGGCGCCATCGCCGCAGAACGCGACCGTGTAGCCTAGGGATTGTAGTCGCTCGACTAGCTCAGCCTTTTCATCCGGCGACATTCGTGCGAAGATGACTCCCTTGGTCAACATCTGTCATCAGCGTTGCATCAGCTGTCGAAGAACACCACGCACCCGCTCCATTGTCTCGAGCTCGGCGTAGTCTAGCATCCACTTGAAGACGTCGCCGGTGACGGCTAACTGATAGTCGTTCATCTCCATTTCGCCGGCGTCGAATGCCATTCCGTCCGTGTGCTCTACGATGGGCT
The DNA here is from genome assembly GCA_019857685.1 of Papiliotrema terrestris. Classification (NCBI taxonomy): domain Eukaryota; kingdom Fungi; phylum Basidiomycota; class Tremellomycetes; order Tremellales; family Rhynchogastremaceae; genus Papiliotrema; species Papiliotrema terrestris. Next base: position 8,462 of record JAHXHD010000006.1, read on the forward strand.
TGAGCGTGTACTCGTCCAGCTTGGCTCGCTCATCATCGACGCTTGACCAGTCTAATTGCGCACTTTGGTCTGTACCATTGTTAGGTATGAAGGTCGGAATGTAGACGCTTGCCGAGTGTGATACCAAACCGCATTCACGAGCAACACTGATGGCCGTGCGGACGTTGTCACCGGTGACCATTCGGCACGCAAGGTGAGCAGCTCGGAGTGTGTGGATATTTGGCGCGGTGCCAGGCTTGAGCTTGTTCTCGAAAACGATAAATCCGAGGAACTGAAGATCGGACTCGGCTACCTCGCTGCAGGTCAGCAGCTAAAAGCGCGCAAGCTAAGCAGCAGCTCACCGTCTCATGCGTTGAGCCTTGAGCCAAGTGAGACCCTCTATCGACTTTCCAGCGATAGCGATGACCCTGAATCCGTTTCGGGTATAGTAAGACAGCATGTCGTCGTAGTCATTCGGGACTGGCGTGAGTTGCGTAGATGTTGCACAGAGCGGGCCGCTTACACGAAGCAGGATCACATATGTCAGGCATAACCTCTGGGGCGCCCTTGACGTAGATCTCCATACTAGTAGACTTTAGTCTCTTGACGATCACGCTCATTCGTCGAAGTGACGAGACAAAGTCGTAAGTTCTAATGACACCGAGCTCGAGGAAGTGTGCGTGCTTGACATGAGCAAGGTCTCCATCGCTCTCTGTCAGCTCACCTTTGAGCCGGACTTCATCACGTCTTCCAGGCGCCACTTGTCCGTACCGGGCGGCCGAACAACAGTCTGCACCAGAGCCTGCGGCCTCTCGCCACCATTGGTACCCTTGGCAGTTATGGGCCTACTTTGACCCTCGTCCAGAGTCCAGCCGGTATACTCGAACATCTTGATATCCAGCGGATCACCAAGCACCTCCCCATTGATCAGCTTGAGCGCGTGGCATGTTGCCAGAGCGTAAAGCAGCGGCGTCTTCCCATTGATCCCCCCGGTAGTCGGAACGTCGGCGAAATCGGAGTGCAGCTCCGAGAATCGCTTGTCATGTCGGTCGATGGTTCGCACTCCGAGCACATCGAGGCCGTCCTCGGTGAGTGTGCCGGTCTTGTCGAAGCAGATGACGTTGACTTTACCGCCGATGTTGACGCGATTGGGCGAGATGCAGAAGATCTGCGACTTTCGCAATCGGTCGATGGCGAATGTCGTGCCGATGGTGAGCGTAGCGGGGAGCGCAGGCGGGACGACAATGGTGATCAAATCGAGTGCTCGAAGCAGGATTGTTTGCCAAGCGATCTGAAGTCAGCGGAATGTCCTACATCAAATGACTCACCCCCATCTTGATGAACCCAACGGCCGAGACGGCGAAACCAAGCCCGGCGATGATCGTCAGCACCCCGATAAAGTTCATCGAGTCCCGGCTGATGATTAGCCCTGTTCGCGAAGACAATTTGCACTCACTAGAACTTGAATCCCATCGGCTTTGGGAACAGCATCGATCTGACAAGCGCGCCCTTGGTCGTGTTGAATCCAGTCCGCGTGACCATGGCCAGCGCGACCGGCTCTTCTGACTTGGGTGCCCATGGCGGTCTCGCGCCAGCTCGAACTCGGATAATCTTAGTACCAGAGAAGAGGTAGTGCTTGGCCAGCTCGCCATCGACTTCTGAGCTGCCCTGTTTCACCTCGCGCGACATGGCTCGCAGGCTTTCGTCCTTGATCGGGATCTTGGACACGGGAACCGATTCGCCGGTTAGCATCGACTCGTTGACGATGGCGTCGCCGGAGAGAAGGACGGCGTCGCAAGGCAGAACGGCCAAATCAGGGTCAGACGCGTCGAAAATGTCGCCGGGAACCATGTCTGCGCAGTCCTTGACGACCCCTTCAGGTCAGGACTGTCGCACCAGGAACTCGGCCCAAACTCACATTCCCCGTCGATCAGAATCTTCACGTCCGCATGGAATCTGGACATCTCCCGCATGCGCTCAATGGTCCGCTTCGTTTCTATCAGAGTCGACAGAACGCTGGCGATGCTGATGACCGCAATCGCAAAGGCGTAGTAGTAGTAATCGTCAATGGACCATAAAACGATCGAGGCAATCTGAAACACGTAGAATGGGTGGAGAACCTGTGGGATGAGCTGGAGCAGAGTAGGGCAAACTCACCTCGTCGACTAGAAGACCAAACACCGATTTGCCAGCAATGTCGATGATATTCTCACCCATGAGGACTCGCCTCTGAGCCCTTGTCTCATCGTCAAGGCCTTGCGCGACGCTTCGAGCAGAGGTCCACCGAGGGTCCCTCCAGTCCCTATCGTAAACACCACTGACGCAAGCATACTTGTATGACTGACCTGATCATTGACCAGCGGCCGGTTCCAGGCTCGAGCGCAAAACGGGTGTACCTATACTCCATGACCTTGAGGAAGCCCGTCGTCTCCTCCCATGTTGTCTTTCCACGCTCCACGTCCTGCGTGAGATCCTTGGCTGCTCCTACACCGCCGGATGAGCCGTTGATTGCGTGGACAGGCGGCTGAACCGGGGATCCGTTTCCGGCGGAGACAGAACCTCGCAGAGAGCCAGCCCGAGACGATTGCGCCGTTTGCTGAGCAAGAAGCTGAGGGAAGACAGTGGACAGGGGGTAAGGGTAAGCGATGACCTGTAGCGGGATGATGTGGAGGTCGCCATAAGGAGTCTGCTCGTCAGTCGACAGCTACACCGAGCGACCCACCTCGACAACAAGCCAGCTGCCCTCTTTCGCATCCTCGAACGCCGTTTCCTTCCCGACAAACTTGACCCAGGTGCTTGGGACCCATCGGCCAATGAGACCTAGGCCACCTAGCGTGATAATGCAGCCGATCCACCATAGCAAATTCCGTAGTGGGTCCGTCCGATAGCCCGTGAATCGGATCGACAGATCCTCGTCTGGTAGTAGGATCGTCTGACGCGACGGAATGGAGGTGCTGGCGAAGTCCTTCGGCTCATCATCGAGATCGCGGGCACGTTCACCAAAGACGGCATCGCTCGACGTGGGGATGAGCGGGAGATGAGGGGATCCGGGTCGAGAGTTGGGCGGCAACGATGTGTCGTCTGCCAGCGACGAAGTGTAACCCTCCTCTCCCGACGCCCGATGAGACGAGGAAGCGTCGCTGTCGTCGTCATTGTATCCCCAATCCTCCTCGGACGTCTCAGAGCTGGACTCTGCGCCTCGAGAGGAAGCGTATGACCGGTCTCGAGATCGCTCTCTGGAAAAAGAAGGCCGCCGGCTGTGACGCCCTTCCTCGTCGTCGCGCGAGAAGCCGATGTACGATGCGATCCTGCCGAACGCGGTAGAGTGCCGATGGGGACTCGTTGCGATCGGTGAAATCAGACTATCGGGGCTTCCGGCGGGCGACTCATGCTCGGGCCGATAGCCAAAGTAGCCCTGTTGCTGTGCCCGCGAATCCGCTCGGCTTCGGCGTTTGGACTCTCTTCGCCGAGCAGCGGGAGAGTATGGGCCGTGGCGGCTCGTCCCAGGCTGCTCATCCTCCGAGTCGACGTAGAAGACGCCAGACGATGGCGATTGCAGCCCGGCATTCAGGTCCAGCTGTGATGCGGACGGGCGGGCTATCGAAGTCGACGCGCGAGGTCCGAACGACCCCGAACGGCGAGACATGGACACGATGGAAGCCCGCCGTGAGCCAGGTCGCAACGGCGTTCGAGTGATGGATGACGGGTAGATGCCTTGATCTGGCGTGAGCCAGATCCAAAGTAGAGTCGCGCGGACGCGATGATGACCCACCTCCATCAGCACCGGCCCAGCTCTGAAAAGAGCCAACCATCATATCTGGTGGGGCTTCTTTCGCCTCGCGCTCGCGCTCGATAGCAATAGCATCCACGACTGCTTGAGGCGCATTCTCGGTGTAGTCGTGGTGCGATGGGCCATCCTGCACCACGCGAGCGGTCGATGAGTTTGCCGCTGGTCCTGCTGGGACGGGATGAAAAGCGTCGGGTTGGACTGGCTTCGACGCAGCGATGGCCGACGGGATCTGCGCCCGGGTGGGCGACGGCGGGTCGGGCATGAGGTCGGGGTAGGGGATGACAGAGGATCGAATGGACAGGCATAGGATCAAGGTCGATTTTGGCGCGAAGAGGACGCCAAGTGACGTCGGTGATCGCCGAAATACACGTCATTTGATACTCCGGCTCAAAGGTAGGTATCAAACGGGCTCATCTTTGATGCATGCAGCTAGATATACAATGGTGTACCGAGTCCTCGTGCCAGTCTGTGAGGAGCACCGGGGCTTGTGGCGTGCATCGTTGTCTACTTCTTGACCCGGCGAGGCAAGATCTTGAATCCAGATTGGCCGACATAGCTCAGTCCGCTCCATATCGTCGTACCCGCCACGACATATTGCAGCAGTTCCAGTGGGACTCCGATCGGGTACGTGATCAGAGGCGATACAGTCGTGACCCCCATGAGCACGAGCTGCAAAGCGGTGTTCCACTTCAAGTCAGTTGAAGATCTGCGGTGCCCGATACAGAAAGATCCACTTGCCTTACTGATCTGCGTGGGCTTGACTTCTGCGGATGGTATCGATGGGCTGAAATACCGGCTGATCGTGCGCTGTGAGTTCAGGCCAGTCCACTCTCAGCTTGAAGCGGGACGTACTGGGGGAGGAAGGGATTTGTAACGGATGTAGAATGCCCACAAGCTGAGGCCGACGTCGCGACCGAGGATAAGGACCGCCAGTGGTACTATCTTCAGTATTTTCCACACCTCCAAGCTAGGGGCGCACCAGGAAGTAGGCCAGCCCACGCGAGCGTGATCACAAGCGTGGTCATTAACGTCTTGTCCGCGGCCGGGTCGAGGATGGAGCCAAGCACGGACTTTCCGCCCCAATGTCTCGCTATGTAGCCGTCGAGCTATCGTAAGCAAAAGACATGTGCGTCTTTCGCACACTCACCCAGTCGGACACGCCACACGCAAAGAGCAGGCTCGTGGCGACCACATAGTCGCCCTGGACGATGTAGTACCCAAGAAACGGACAGGCGACTATGCGTGCGACCGTGAGGGCGTTCGGTATCGTGTAAGGGGATTCTGAAAGTTCTTCACCTTCATCCGACTGCTTCGGGATCAGCTCATCCGTCACACTCGGCCACTGGTAGCCCACCTCGGACACATCCTTGTTCTCGTGTGGGTCCGGCTTCGAAGGCGGGGATGTCGAGAAAGTGCGGAGGCATACACGCTGGGCTCCAGGCCTCCAGGCCAAGCTCCCAAAGGATCTAGATGAAGATGCCAGTGATGGAGGAAAGCTCGTTGACGGTGTGATTCGGCTGGAGAAGTGAAGAGGGCGGTAGCCGGGTCGGTCGAGCCGGAAGGACAGAACACGAGTGAGGTTGATCGCACGCTTGGTCTCGCTCTTGCCGATACTGAGCGAAAGCGAGCATCCGCTTCGAGGACTGGCAAGCACAAGCATGCTTGGTGGAGCCGATGACTAGTGGGGGGCTACAATTGAGCGAGTTGAACGCGGATGATGATCTCGGGAACGGGCGATTTTGGTTGAGCGAGGTTGTCGGTGCGGTCATTTGGTCACCCCGTGGGGTAAGACTTGATTTGGGACCGGGGTGTAAACAAAACCTTTGTCGTAGATCTCGTCTCTCAACCCTCCCGCACAGTTGTCTCGCAGCTACACATCACGAGAGGGACTTGATAGTCCTTCTCTACCCTCTTCATCTCTTTTGATCGACATGGCCATTGTCAGAAACGGACCATCCGCACCCAGACGAATTCGAGACCCCGACTCCGAGTCCGACGAGGACGACTCGGCGACCGTCGTGTCCTCGCTCCCGCCCAAAGCAACAGACAACGCCAACATGGAGTTCTTTGAGTCTCACGCGCCCCGTCAGCAGCCAAGGAAGAACGTCGAGCCGAAGAGGCGCACCGAGGCTAAGCGAAACAATGTCGTTGACCTCACCGCCGACTCGCCTGTCCGCCCCAAGGCACGAGGACCTTTGTCCGACTCGAGCTCGCAGTCGTCCAACCTGTCCGGGCACGGGGTTCCGCGAGGATCTCAAGGCCTGGACCAAAGCACCTCGAGCCAGAAATCCACGATGGCCATGCCCGATATCGCTTCGCTCGATTTCTTCGACCGGCCGATCGGCAGTAGCATTGCCAAGCGTCCCGGGGGAAGCAGCAAGCCGAAGAACGCTTTCGCCGGTCATATCAAACCGGCAACGCCCAATGCTTTTGGATCGACTCCCGGCTCATCGTCCCATCGTAACCCGTTTAAAGCGACGTCGAGCTCAGATAACAGCTGGCCGGTGTGGGTGACGCAGAACACCGCTCCGCCAATTGGATCGTGGTCGACTTCGCAGACATCGTTCCAGCCCAAGCCGAAGAAGAAGGCTGTGGAGGATGAGCTGGCAGAGGACGAGGACGTCGTTGAACGGGAAGAGTTCAACATCAACGTCAGGGAGACGGCGGAGGACTACGAGCAGCATCACGGCGATGCCGAGGCGCATATGCGAGAGTTGCTGTCTGGCGCGGTGGGGAGTGGAGAGCAGGACGAGGCGTTTGAGGAAGGAGATGATGTGATCGAGGGCTTTGCTAAGGGCATGCGCCTGATGCCGCATCAGGTCAGAGGGACCAAATGGATGAAGCAAAGAGAGACGGGCAGGAAGTATGGAGGGATCCTTGCGGACGTGAGTGATGGCCCTGGAAAAGACTGATATGACAGGACATGGGTCTGGGCAAGACGGTGCAGACACTAGCGAGGATCGTAGATGGGATGCCAACAGCAGCGGAGAAGCGTGCAGGATTCAAAGGTGGCTCTCTGTGAGTTGCTGGCTGGTTAACGATATTGGTCTCACCCGCAGCATCGTTGCGCCCCTGGCGGTCATGGAACAATGGGCGACCGAGGCGTCGACCAAAACGGTACCAGGTCGACTGAAGGTTACCACTCATCATGGCCCATCTCGAACTAAATGTACGTTCCGAGCTTGATTTCCACTGACTCTAGCTGGAAAGACGCTGGAAAAGTTCGACCTGGTCATTACCACCTTCCAAACCCTCGCATCTGAGTTCAAGGCATACGAGGACAGTAACAAGGTCAACGTGTCGGACGAGGACTCGGATTCGGACTCGATTGGGAAGAAGACGCTGAAGAAGAAGGGCAAGAAGGCATCGCATGCGTTGTTTGACCTCAAGTGGTTGCGGGTTGTGATCGGTGAGTTCGTCTGGACGGCCGCGCTGACGGCAGACGAGGCGCAGAACATCAAGAACCGGAAAACGAACGCAGCCAAGGCGGCGACAGCGCTGAGAGCCAAGTACAGGTGGTGCTTGACAGGGTAAGTGACTGTCTTCCGCGGTGGGGTTATGCTGACAGCAGTACTCCAATCCAGGTGCGACCCAAAGTCCGAGCGGGCGGAGCACACTAACGGTAGAACAACGTCGAGGAGCTCTTCTCCTTGTTCCATTTCCTGCGGGCGCGACCGCTGGATCGATGGGAGCTGTTCAACGAACGAATCGTCAAACCAATGAAACGGAACCAGACGAAGCTGGCCATGAAGCGACTGCACGCCGTCTTGCCGGCCATCATGTTGAGGCGAACGAAAGATGCCGAGATCGGTGCGTTTGACTGATCAGAGCGAATCTGTCGCACTCACAGCAGACGGAAAGCCCATCCTCAGCTTGCCCGGCAGAAAAGTCGATGTCATCTCGTGCGCTTTCGACGCCGAGGAGCGCGAATTCTACACCGCACTCGAGCAGAAGACCGCGCTCACGTTCAACAAGGTGAGATCCAGTCGTCGCTACTGGGCTGATGCCAGTTCCTGAAAGCGGGGACGGTCATGAACAACTACACATCCGTTCTAACGATGTTGTTGCGCCTGCGCCAGGGTACGCACCTAGGAGTATATGGGTAGGGCTCACGCGCAGCATGCGACCACCCATCACTCGTCGCGGGATCACTGTCCGTCGACGCAGAGGCAATTGATAACAGCGAGGCCCAAGCGGGCGTCGAGGTCGACAAAGCGGATGCGCTCGCTGTTCTTATGGGGAACATGCGGGTCGAGAACGCCAAGAAGTGCGAGATGTGCTTCGCCCCGTAAATACCTATTTCTACGTGAGACCCCCCCCCTGACGGAAGACTCGACCCCGGTCGTGAGAAGCATTGTGCGGACTGCGCCGAGATTTCGCAGAAGGCTGCTGTGAAAGCGGAAGATGGCATGCCCGACTCGTCATCCAAGATCCGAAAGTTGCTTGAGCTTTTGAATGATGTTGAGGAGCGCAGCGGGAAGAAGGAGAAGACCATCGTGTTCTCTCAGTTCACCAGCTTTTTGAATCTGATCGAGCCGTTCCTCAAGGCGAAGGGGATCAAGTTTGTCCGATGTGAGTGAAGGAGAGGAGGACAGATCAAGCTGATCCGTAGATGACGGTGCGATGCGGAACGATAAGCGACAGGAGAGCCTTGAAAAGATCAAGACGGACCCGAGCATCAGAGTAATCTTGATCTCGTTCAAGGCGGGCAGTACGGGTCTGAACTTGACCTGCTGCAACAATGTGGTATTGATGGATCTGTGGTGGAACCCAGCGTGAGTAGGCGTAGAAGCAGGAGGCATAAGCTGACCCTTAGACTTGAGGATCAGGCTTTCGATCGAGCTCACCGGTGCGTGTCGAACCGCTCCGCGCTCTACTCTCTCTTGCTCCCCGCGTTTTCCACCACCCCCCCGTGTTGTTCTCTCGAATCCGAACATTCGAGCTCACGACAGACTCGGGCAGAAGCTCGACGTGAACATATACAAGCTTACCATCGAAGAGACCGTCGAGAACCGTGAGTCAAAATCCTGGTTGCAAGCTGTCCTGACGGGCCAGGTATCCTCGCTCTGCAAGACGCCAAGCGAAACCTGGCGAAAGCTGCCCTCTCAGGCGATGCCAAGGGCGTCATGAAGCTCAGCTTATCCGACATCATTGGTGAGTGCCTGATATGGGGTACTGATATGGAGTATCGCTAACTAGCAGCGCTGTTCAAGACGGATCAAGGACATGGTCATGATGGTGACGGTGATGGCGATTAAGAGTACGCGTGATGTTTCGGTTAGTGGACACTGCGGAGTGATTCGACTGGGTGTGCGTGTCTTTGTCATTCGTGAAGCGCATGCATGTGTGCTGTCATCAGGCGCTGATCAGCGGCCGCCGCTCTCGTCAACGGGGACGAGAAGAGGAAACGAGAGGGCAGATGCCGGCTGCTGCGGACGCGCTTCACACACTCGCCCTGGGAGATCTGTGTCGAACACTCTTCTCGCTTCAGTATCTTCATGTCGCGCCGGCATGGCTTGGGCGGTTGGGGCGCCATCGCGGTGTCGCTGTCCTATAGTCTGCGCATGAAATCGTGACGGTCCCTCTCCGACCGCAGCTGCGCAGTCACCGGTGGCGAAATCTATGGGTGCCTGGGTGACGCTGCGGCATCTGCGGGTCATGGCTGATCATGCGTAGGACGAGCACGTTATACGTCGCGGTCGGACAGATGCTCCATGCTGGAGCACTGTGGTATATTTTGCGTAGCAGTCTGCGCATAAGGCGCGGCCGGCATGCATACAGACGTGCATCGCCTCAGAGACGACCGGACGAGATGGGGCGTACCCGTGTAGCCTGTGCAGCCGCTGTGCAACTATATGACGAACAGCAGCCTGGGTTCACGGTAGCAGTATAAAGTTGCTCATCAGCTAGCCCAGCATCTCGCATCCCCTTTCTTGCTCTTCTTGGACGGTATTTCTGGGACATAGTTCTGTCTTTACGTCGGTCGCAATGTTCCAACTCGCTTTCGCCACGTTGCTGTTGAGCAGCTTTGTTCTTGCCGACAACTTTACAATCAGCTCCCCTGTAGGTCGCCCCGGGCACTGTGGACCGCACAAGAGCTGATTTTCAGGCAGCACTGGTCGAGTGTCGTGAGTCTGCGCCTGCCGGCCGTCAGCTGACGACAGAGCCTGTCGCCCTGTCGTGGTCGGGCGGTACGAGCCCCTATATCTTGCAGGTCTCTTTGCCCCTTGACTGCCCACGAGCTAATCGCCAGGGCTGTCTTGCCAGGTGGCGAGGTGTCATCTGCAGCTCTCGAGACACTGACCGACTCGACCGAGTCCACTTCGTACACTTGGACCGTCGACATCGCCTCCGGCACATCGGTCACTCTCAAAGTCACGGACAATGACGGAAACATTGCCTACTCCTCTCAGGTGACCATCCAGGCCGGGTCCAGCACCACTTGCCTCTCGTCCAGTGTTGCCTCTGCGACTTCCACTGCTTCGGACGCGTCTGCCTCGGCCTCCTCTGACGAGGTCGCTGCGGCATCGTCCGCAGCTGATACTGCGAGGTGAGCCCGCTGCGGAGCGAAGGCAGACTGCTGATTGTGAAGCGAAGCAAGCGCAGGTGTTTCTTCTGCGACCACTATTGGCTCGTGAGGTTTCCAATCGAGGCCCGAAGAGGGTACTTATTCGCAGGTCAACGTCCACTGCACGAGCTTCGATTTCCACCAGCGCCACTACTGCAGCCGCCTCGGCCGCCGCCGCCTCAACTTCGTCCACGGGTGCTGCTGGCTTGTCATCCTCGATTGGCCTTCCTGCAGTGATACTTGGCATTGCTGGAGCTTTTACTGCTTGGTAGAACAGTTCAACCTATTCAAGGACATTTAGTAGCCCCTGATATGTCCCTACAATACTATACATTCTGCATGCCGTCCCGACTAGACACCGTACTCCTCCCGCAGCGCCTTCTTGCGCACCTCCAACAATGCCTCCGCCATCTGTTCCTTTGTCGGCAGTTCCGGCTGTCTCAGACTATCTGCCTCGAACAGTCCGAAATGCTTCGCCATCGCCGCAGCGGCCGCTTTCGCAAAGTCGTCTCCCGTCGTTGATGCGCCGTTGACTTGCTCTTCTCCCTCAACCGTCTTGGCCTTCTTCGCCTCGGTGTCTTCATCGTCCTCGTCATCCGCAGCCTTGCGCTTCGACTTGGCCTTGGCCTTGCCTCTCTTCGTCGTGGTTACAGCTTCGACTTCTGGCTGACTTGCTTCTGCGGTAGATGAAGAAGCTTTGGCGGACGGAAAGGGGATAGAAGGTGATTCGGATATGGATAGTATCCGCGCGATTTCCGCAAGGCTCTGCTCCCATGCTGCGGTGTCAGCTGGTGATACCACAACTTTCTTCTGACCTCACCCTTCCTAGCTAGCTCCTCCTCGCCGCTAAGCAGATCGCTGTCCACCTCATCGTTGTCGCCGTAGTAATCGGTTCCCTGATTTCTGAACTTCTGGAAAGATGCGTTTCGGGCCGATTCTTCTGTGGCTGCCGTTGCTGAATGTCAGCGTCGTCTGGCCAAAGTCGATACGGGTATACTACTCACCGCCTTTGTTGAACATCTCTCTTACACCAGGAAGCTCCTTCGCCCGACCAAAGTACCTGTAATGAGTATCCATCTGAGGACGCTGGACCCACTTGTATCCCCTCGTGCCCGGCACCTCTTTACCATCGTCATCCAGCATAGCTCCCGCACCTCGTTTGTAGTTGGCTCCTCCCAGTGCAACGATCTGCGTCTCGTAATGCCGTTTCTCCCGTAACAGCCCGTTGATCTCGTCGTTCAGATCTCGGATTTCGTAATCGGTCAAAGAAGCTGCGCGTCAGCTCTGCCTTGGCATTGTCAGGTCCACTTACCGTCCTGGATCTTCGACACCTTTCTCCCGATATCACGCATGATGTCCCCCCTCCACCGCTCGCACTCCCTCAGAGACGTCACACTCGAAGCCATCCTCGGTCGACGATCCCCCTTTTGTCGATTCCCAAGCCCCATCTCGATAGCCTGGGATTCGCGGAATCGATACAGCATCGATTGCGCCTTCTCCGAGTTTCGCGCCATTTTGAGAGACTGTGTGGTGAGGAAAGCGACGAGGCGATGAGGAGGGATGAACGAATGTCTGGAGGCCAGCTGAATGAAAGTGAGTCTTAGGTTGAGACGCGGTTCGAGGAGTGATACCAAGGTCGGGTGATGCCACGTCATGGTTTGTTTACACGGACGGGGGTCTGTGCGGATTGCGTAGTCGAGGTGAGCTCATCTGCTCTCCCTGCTGCATATAACAGTGCACTGCCCTACGGGACGCTTCTGCACTCTCACTCCCAGCCCCTCGCCCTGCTCCTCAGCAGCATCACCATTATCTCATCTGCCTCAGGCTGTAAGTCTGCTGTGCTCGGTGACACCGCCCGTCTGCTACAGACACAACCTCCTCACCTCATCCCGCCCTTCCTCTTCATCTCATGGGAGCTTGCGCCTTCTCTTCCCTTCGCGTCTCCCTCAGCCGATGCCCCCAACTCCACCCTGCGGGTACAGTGCTTCCCCATTCCTCCCCGCAGTAGTTTCATGCCTCCTCCATCCCCCCGCGCACAACCTGCTTTGCTCCGCCACCGTCTAATGTCCCACACAATCTTCTGCTCGTGCCGGGAACACGCTTATTGTGATCATTTAGATGCAATCTCTGGTCATAGTCGATCACCGCCCCGCAAAAGGGAAGGGGTGACGCGCGAGCTTATTCTCGTTTGCTCCTCCTCGCCTCGTACTCACTTTGCGCCGATCCCAGAGACCGTCTGCTCCGAGCTGACGTCAGCTGGCATCATGAATCCTTCTGGGCACCGCGGCGGCGTACCACTTCAACAAGGACCCCCTTCTAACGTCCGCCCGCCCTCCGGATGCACTCCTCAATTGGGTGTCCGCTTGGCACAGGATCCCACCTACCCTCGTCCCGTCGAGCCCCTTCGCCAAGCTACATCCACTCAGCCTGCCTTTGCCACCAAGCCGCAGATGCAAACGAAAGGTCCTCCCCCGTCTCCGCGCAATCCAGCTCAATATATCCCCCAAGCTCCCTATCCCGGGTCCGGAACCGCTCGACCTCCGCTGCACAACCCCGGCTTCGGTTCAGATGCCAACGCCGGACGCGTCGCGCAGGCTCCGCAATCCGTCCAGGACAAGACAATTACAGGCCGTCAGGCATCACAGCAAGACGAAAGGTCGCACTTGACGTCGAGGCCTGACCACTCCAATACTCGTGTCCGCCCGACGCACGCTCCCGCTTCTCTCGGCGCGCACATGCACCAGCCATCCGCAGAGAGCGTCTCCGCTCAGGCTGGTGCTCATCACGAACCGGTTCCCCAAGCTCGCAAAGGCGGTCGCCCGATGCAAGCGGCGTCCCAAAAGTTTCCGATCAATACTGTTCAACCATTTCGACCGAATATGGCGCAACCACCTGCGGGAGGTTTCGGTCAGCCGATGACTCGATCCCGTGACGAGCAGCGCCCTTCCCAGGCGTATACTGACGAGGCTGAGGGTAATGAGCAAGAGGGAGAATACCTCGCCGATGAGAACTTCCAAGCGACCGAGAACAACCTCAGCGTACCGACGTGGGACGCCCAGCAGGCACACGACGACAACGAGCAGGGCTCCCGATATAAGGTACGTGTCGCTAGAGATATGGTATATGTGTTCATCACAGTTGACTACCCTGTACGAACCTCCGCTCCCGGAGATGCGACAAACAGCCTCTCAAAACACTGCTTCACGCCCTAATCTCGTTCGGCAGCAGGTTCGAGGACAAGGCCAGCAGAAGTATGCGAACCTTCACTCTCGACCTGGCCAGCCCGTCAAGTCCGCGCGCGTCCAGTCCAGCCATCCGCTCGCGCCCCAATTCCATCAGCAGCTCGAGGCTGCCGATGCTTCATCTCCGCAAACACTCAAGACTGCTCACTCCAAGTTCCGACCTCAAGCGCCTACCCAATCGTCTCCTGCCGATCGTGCTCACCCGCCGCATCAACGTGCCGACCGGATGCAAGCGGATCAATTGATCGACTATGAAATCGTTGATGACGAAGAACAGGCTGCCCCAGGGAAAGACTTCCGGATGCAAGACCCTCAGGGCCGATACCGCCCCGTGTACGCCTCCAGACTCCGCCAGAGTACTACGGGCCCCTCGTTCCCCTCGTTCCCCTCAAGTACTCATGGGATTCATCCGAACCCAGAGATGGATTTGCAAGACTTCTCGAATGAGAGTACGCCGAATGCCGACGATTTCGATGGACAGCCCGGGATGGAATTAGACGCGGACGGTAACTTTCTCGGTCAAGAGGAAGAAGAGCTGGGGGACGAGCAGTTTACGCTTGCCATGGACTCCGCTACCTGTCCTGTCAAGGTCGAACCAATCACCGCGCGAGAGGCACCTCCGAACAACCCAAAAGGCAGGCAGGCGGTGGGCTCCTTGATGCGAGTTCATGCGCAGTCGCTCACACATAGTCAACGTCATCTGCTGTTGCCGTTGCGATGCAAGCCCCTCCCCCGCCTTTCAAGTTTGCCAACAACTTTTGCAGCGCCGAACACCTGATGAAGATGGTTGATGTGGGTGTTTTACAGAAGAAAGTCCTCCAGCAGCTCGCCACGAATGAGGACAAGGGCTGGGAGCTGCGGAAGGGTGAGCCGATCCTTGCTGTGAACACCCGGCTGATCCGCAGAGATGGTTACCACGCATGCAGACCAGAGCGATCTTATCCAGAGACAGTTCTACTCGTACGAGATGAGTGAGACGGCTGTCAGGCAGACCCTTAGGCGGCGAGACTGACATGAAGAGCTGAACGAGATCAAGAAGCTCAAGGACGAGACGCTCGCTGAAAAAAAGGCCATCACGGTCAAATACGAAGCAGCCGTCGCCCAGGCGCATGACGACATGCTGGGTCTCACGCCCGGTACGGCGCAGTACAACAAGAAGAGGAAGCTGGCCAAGCGGGCTGGCTCGGTCGGGCTGAAAAAGTAGCGGATACTGATCAATCCGGCGAGGGATCGCCTCCTATGACTGCTCACAATCACAAGCCGAAGAACAAGTCATCATGACAAGTTTTCCTCCCATGCAACGTGTGTATGACACGCCGAGCTATCTCAGCATTTGGGACGTGTGATCTTTCGCCCAGTCAAAGTTTATGCTCGAGTCAGCTCGCGTGCGCTGGCTCGTGCATGGCCACGGAAGATGTAATGCTATAAACAACTAATCGATGCGTGGCTGTTCCCTGGTTCCAACAAACCCGTCGTCTTTCGCGAATCCAACTGCCTCATCCTTACATTCCCCCCTCCGGACAGCACCACTGCTATGGGACGACATGACCTGACACCTAGTTGAGCCAACCTCTGCAAGTGGCAGCGCCGCACAAACACGGCACCCGCAACGACGGATCTGACTCGAGAGGAAACTTGTAGTCGTACAGGATCTCCTGTCCGGGATGCAATGTCCTCTTGGCATAGATGACAATCTGGCGTCAGCGCGGCCCGGGAAAGATACATAGGACCCACCTTGGATTGGCCGTTGATTGAGATGATCTTGGCCGAAGCGGAAGGATCGCACGAATGATTGATCAGGCGCCTGTCGTCAGTCACTTCCTGATGGAGACGGATTGTGGCACTCACGAGACAGAGCCCTTGAACGTCGCGTCGCAGACCATGTCGGCGTCGATCCTAAACAAGTACGACGATCCGATCCCTTGCTTCAAGTACCGCTGCTCCCTGACCTCGGCAACGGCCGACCGGCAAATCTCGCCGACGTACTCGCAGACCATCTCGCCCGGGTGGATCGTCTCCATCGCGTATAAGCCGTAGCCCTCGATGGGCGAGCGGGAGAATCGCAGTTGTTTCTTTCGGATACGAAGCTGGTTGAACGCAAACATGTCCGACTCGGCGGTATTCGCTGCGGTCGCGGTCTTTCTCGTCGTCTCCATGTCGTGTGCGAGCCGACGACCGGTGACTCGGGCAGTACGGCCCGACGTGAGCGCCGTGACTTCTTCTTTCGACACCTGCGCGCGGTTGCGTTCGGGAAGGTACTCTGCCTTGGCGATCTGCGGCACCTTCTTCCACCCGTTGGCGCGCCATGATCCCGCCTGGTGATAGAGTGGGTGGCCCTCTTTCGCCTTGTCCTCGTCGTCGGATTCCTCGCCATCGGACAGGTCGACCTCGGCGCCTTCGTGCACGGACGCCAAGACCTGGCCGAGCCAGTAGGCGTCCTCCTCGTCAACGACCACGCCGCTAGCCAGGAACTTTTCCAGCTCCGTCTTGGCCGGCTTGCGTGGCTTGGCCGCTTTGGCAGGTCTCGGCTTCGCCGCCTTGGTCTCTTTCGTCAAGGATTGATCCAGCTTGATCTCGGCCACGGCAGGCTCGACCGGTAGTGGCACGTCGAGCACAGGTGAGTCGAGTCTCGCCTTCTTTGACTTTTTCGCGACCTTGGCCTTTGCAGGCCGCTTCTTGCCGGCCTTGACGGGCTCTTCGTCAATCTGCTTGACCGGCTCGGGCGTGTCGATGGGCTGCACGAGCGTACTCGCTTGGTCCGACTCGGGCGTCTTAGTCGAGAGGTCGGGCAGCACCGTGCGCTCATCTTCGGACGCGTCAGACCCGCTCGTGACCGACTTGGCGATTTTACGACGGAGTTGGGGTCGCTCCACATCCGAGTCGGAGTCGCTGGACGAGTACGACGGCGCTCGGCGATGCTTGACGGGCGATGGCGACTTGCCTTTCGGCGGTGGCGGAATGTATTTTTTCGGTATCGCCAACGAACGTAGAGGCTTGGACTTCTCCGTAACCGGCGAGGCAGGACCATCGGGCTTTTTGATCACGGCGGATCGTATGTTGATGACAATACGGTGACCTCGGACGGACGTGTTGTCCAGCATCTTTGCACGTGCGGCTGACCCGTCATTGTCGAACATGATGTACCAGCCTTGAAAATTGCTCAGCACCTATGATCAGCTCAAAAAAGCCACGCGACCATCCGTGCGACTCACCTGAATCGGCTTGTACGTTCTAAAGTGGTTCCACAGATCCGCGTCGTTGACCGACTTTGCCGGTAGCGCCGTCGAGTCGATAAAGACATGGCTTTTGCCATTGTTCTCCAGGGCCTTGCGCACGCGCTGTATCGCCGCCTCGTCCTCTAGCGTGTCCCGCTTGGGCGCGAGCTTGCCACGACGGTCCCTCCCACGATACACCGGCGACGGTGAGCGCCGTGAACGGTAGTGCCTATCATCTTCGCTGTCGGACGCGCGGGAGCTGCAGGTCGAGCATGACCGCGGGTGCGACCGACCTCTGGACCTTGATCTGGACCTCGAGCGGCTGCCCGGCGCATACGAATCGCCGGCATATGATGAGCGACCACGGCGCTGGTCGAAGGGCGAGTCGGTAAAAGATGACGAAAAGTCCTGCGTGGCCGGAGGGCGAGAGGGTAGGCTGGAAGGAAAGGGTAGACGATGCGCTGCTGGCCGAGAGGGGATGGGACGAGCAGGAAATGGCTGGTTCGGGTGTTGCAAGCCCATGCGAGGGCGTGTGGGAAGGGAAGCGTGTAGAGGCCGGACGATGATGGGTGGGCGGACTGGCGTGCTGCTGCTGGAAGCTGGCGTGGCTCGAACCATGTCGGCACGAGGGGTACCGGTGCCGCTTGAAGGTGTTGGCGCCTTGGGGGTCGCCGCTGCTGCCGGGGCCGCGGGTACAGCAGGCTTGGGCGGAGCGACAGGTTTGGGCGGATACCGCCTGGCCATCTCCTCCTTGACCGCCTTTTCCGTTCGCAGCCCCCGCCCATCCAGTACCACCTTGATCTTCTCCGTTCCCGACAAGCCGATCCTCTGTCCGTCGCACACCTTGGTCACATGCACTGCAACGTCGTGCGCGGTGCCCTTCCGTCCCGATGGTGGTCCGTCAAACTTGACCCAACATATTCCGAGCTGCATTCCCGACCTGGAGTCCATCTTCGAGTTGATATCGCGGGCACGGCCGTGAGGTTGTAGGAACTTGCGGATCTGGTCGACGGTGGTGAGGGGGTTGAGACCGGTAATGAGGACGGCCTCTGGCGGGGGAGGCGGTTTAGGACCTGTCGACGAAGCGTCCCACTATAATCAGCTCGGACCGATGACATACGCTAGACTCACCTCGTACTCCACCTCGTACAGCGTTGGCCGGACCTTGGCTCCACCTCTACCCCGCTTCCAGTCCTCGGTCCGAAGTCGGGGATCAGTCGCGTTGATCGGCTCGCCATCGGTGATACCGTCATACCGCTTGACCAGAGCCTTCTTCGCGTTGGCAATGTCGGAGATGATCAAGTAATTGCCTAACCCTGGCCGGCGAGTTGTCGACGGTGGGGGGACGTATGGCGGGAGC
This sequence comes from Papiliotrema terrestris, assembly GCA_019857685.1. Lineage (NCBI taxonomy): Eukaryota > Fungi > Basidiomycota > Tremellomycetes > Tremellales > Rhynchogastremaceae > Papiliotrema > Papiliotrema terrestris. The sequence goes on from JAHXHD010000006.1 coordinate 26,616, forward strand.
ACATAGCTAGACTTGGGCGAGGGCGGAGGAGGCGCATCCTCGTTGGCTTTAGCCATTTCCTCATCGTCGTCCCCGTCCGACTCCTCCTCCGATGGCGTTTGCCGTGTTGGTAACTCGCGGAAGTGAAAGGCGGGAGGTGCATTCGGCTTCATTGACGGCGCAAACGGCGGCAAGGACGAAGGTTTCGCCTGTGACGTCGATGCCGAGGGCGTAGAGATTTGAGAACTGGCTAAAGGTTTCGAGGGAAGGGCAAAGGGCTGCCGGCTGGATGGCTGGACCGGCGTAGAAGGCAGTGTTATCGAAATGTGTCTGCTATGTAAACTCGAGCCTGCGGTCGGTGGGGGCTCGTCTGCTGGAGGAGGTGCGGGC